>ML803615.1:144953-173023 GCA_009831015.1 Picea engelmannii | reverse complement strand
TATATATATATATATATATATATATATATATATATATATATATATATATATATATATATATATATATATATATATATATATATATATATATATATATAGAATGGAATTAACACAAAGTAAGGCCCCATTGTTTTCTTATTTCCTTGAAAATGCAAATCTACCACCTTATTTCGCCCCCCTTTTTTGTAGATAATTTCAAAGTCATAACCTAGCATCTTCGTAATTCACTTTTCTTACTATTATGAAGGAAATCCTTCTTCCAAGAAGTATTTAATACTATCATGAGTTTATTTTACCCTGTAGTATCTTCATATTCATATTAGGTAAAGGTGGCATTGCTTAACTACATGTAATATGGCCAACATTTCTTTCTCATAAATGGGTTTGAGTAAGTTCCTTCCTTTAAGTTGGAATCTTTCAAAAGAAAGTGTGCTTCATTCTTACATTAAAATTTCACCAATGCCATGTCCTGAGATATCACGCTCCACAATAAAGGTTTTTTTGAATTCAGGTTTGGTTAAGAAGCCTCCTTAAGTTTTTAATAATATTGGGTTTCCTCTTGAGTCCATGAAAAAACATCATTTTTCAGTAATACTATTATATGTGCTGCTATTTGACCATATTTATTGACAATTTTGCAGTAATAACTCATCAATTCTAAAAATCCTCTAAGATTCTTCAAAGTTTTGGGAATTGGCCATTCCACCATAGATTTAATTTTATTTAGGTCCACTTTGAAGCCCTCATGAGATACAAATATGACCCAAATATTCCACTTCCCAAACACCAAAGGCACACTTGGAAGGTTTTTCCTATAATATTTTCTCCTCCATTATTTTTAATACCATGTTAACATGGTGTACATGCTCAACACAATATTTTTTGTAGATTAGTATATCCTCAAAAAAATACTAGCACAAATTTTTTGAGGGTTTAATTGAAATGTTGAAGGCGCATTAGTAAGGAAAAATAACATCACCAAAAAATCATAATGACTTTCATGTGTTCTAAGGGTTGTTTGGGGATGTATTCTTCCCTCATTTTAATTGAATTATAACCTTAATGTATATCCAACTTGGTAAATAAAATTTATCCTCGTAATTCATCTAATAATTCATCATTAATAGGAATAGAGAACTTATCTGTAATGGTGATCTTGTTGATCTCTCTATAACCTAGACACATTTTCAATGAAGCATCATTTTTTGTAAACCATCACCATTGGCGAAGGGAAATTACTTCATCTAGGTTGAATGATGTCAACCTATAAAATTTCTTGAAACATATGCTCAATATCGCTCTTTTAGGCATATGGGTATTTGTAAATCTTGATGTTAGGTGGCACACTTCCTAATCATAAGTGAATATAATGATAATGCTCTCGAGTAGGTGGAATACCTTTGGGAATATCTACAAATAACTTGGAATGATAGTTGATAAGTATTTGGAGATCTAAGTGTTACAAGGAAAATCGCTATATGGCATGGGGTAAACCAAAACAGACGGAATGACACACATAAATCAACTCTAATCCCAAGTATGTTGTATAAATGAAATGCTAGCAAGACAAGGCCAAGAGCCTACCTCATCCAGATGTTTGATGAAGACCATCGTTGAGCACACAACTCAAAGCTTGATACCTGCAAATTGTCCTCAACAACCAAGATACCCAAGCATATGGTGATAATATATAATGTTAGCATATAGATTATCATAATCCATTAACATCCATGACAAATACACCCATGGAATAATAATTAAAATATTTGCAAGATATCAATTGCATGTGAAAATATTATTTCTATTAAAATAATCAACATAAGTATATATGTGACAAACTTATGTAACAACACATATCAGAACCAAGAAACTAAGTCCCTCCAGTTGGGCATCCACCACTTCAATCCTACACCAAAGGAAATATCATATAAAGGAGTCAATGAGGTTCTCCATCACAAATAAGGAAGAGCTTGGGGTTTGAATAAGGATTTCATACTTTCAAGGATAAAGGGATGCAGACCCAATATGGAGTGAAATTTCTCCAGAGTGTCTTTGCTCTCAAATTTGAATTGTTGAATCTCCTTCAAGGCTTAGATATGACTCAATTTATAGCCTTCAAATGAAATTGAAGGGTTGAGTCAGAGCGTTTCTAGTATATGGAAAGTCAAAGATCACGGATCTCGTGACATGGCATGGAAACCCTACATAATTTTTAATTTTGAGCACCAAACCCGATGTACATGGGATGTAGTGAAGAAACCTGCATATATGTTTGTTGTCTAACTAATAGGGCATGTATATGTGGAAAAATGTTCTTTTTTGGCTCTGGAAGGTACAAAAGGGGACTTCAAGTCTGCATAGGGAAATTGAAAGGACATCCAAGCAAGTTTCATGGGGTGAGGAAAAATTTGTTGTAACAGATTCCCGCTAATGTGTGAGGTCAGAGGATTATCAGCAATGGCCGAAATACATTATAATTCCCAGAAGTGGAGTAATGGAGACTTAGATAGAAGTGCTAGTTTCTCATGAGAATATTACTATCCATAATGACTTTGTACATGTGACTGCCAATATGAATTATACTACATATCCATGTGAAAGTATATCGAATAGTTGTTCATGGCCATGATTAGGAAATAGAAAGCAGACATATGCCATAGGCTATCATAGTCATGAACAAGGCATAGTGGAATCTAGTCTCAAAATCAATCTAAAGATGTTTGTATACAATGGAGTACAATGTGATCTCCCATGGTCATTGAAGTCATATTGATACTAGTCTAATGAAAGACAACAACATATTAGGAATGTTGCTACTGTAATATGGAGGTCTTCTACACTATCCGCCGAAGGTGAAAGTCTACATCATGTTAATAGAGGAGTTGAGGTCAAACAAAATGAGACTTCATTTGATTACCAGTCATTAAGGTATATCATTAAAAAACACGAGACAAACTACCAATAATGAACGTAGGTATCAAGGAACCGAGTACATTATTACAAGTGTGAATAAGGGTGTTAAGTTCGAACACTTGAAGAATTAATTGATCAGGAGACATTGATGTATTCCCAACTGTCGATGGTGGGAGAACCTACCACTGATGACTGCAAGCCTCTAGGTACTCATAAGACTCTAGGTCTCATTTCCAAAACAGATGAGCTGAAGTCGATGGAAATAGACCCGCTGAAAGGAGAGCATTAGAGAATATCTCATCAATATCTCTATTATTAGGAGGATCTCAGACGAATAGGATGTTCACGAACCAATGACCCTGTGTCTCTCGCATTCACTAGATGCAAGTAATGCACAGAAGAGACCCTTTGAATAGAAACTGATAAGGAAGACTTATGAAAAAGGAGAGGAAACCACCAATAAGGCTAATGGAATCCAAGACACTACATGAATCCCAATGTGTGAATATATTTATTTCCTTCGAATAGAAGGGAAACCCCCCAGTCAGCGACCAATGAGGATATGTCAACTATTGGGTTCAAGGTTACCTACCCATAATGAAAGTAGGACCAGGGTGCATGGTAGGACTACAAATTCATGTGACTTTGAGATACACTAAGGTTATGGTCGACATGAAAAGTCAAGAGTTTTGAGAAATGGTCGACACAAGCTTATAAAATTCCTTTGAACAAGAGCATGAGACATATGGATAACTCAGGCATCATAGACTCGATGATAAAACTTCATGATGTAGGATGCATCAACAAACTCTCCATAGGGACTGGAAGAATAACTAGTTGGAGGAGTAAACTATAAGTAACGTGCTTATCTTCCTAAGGTCATTCTAAACCCAAACTTTGGATGACATTGGACTCAAAAGTTCATGCTCTATTCAAAGGAGACATGACTACTACTGATATGAGATAATATTCTTTTCTCACCCATCTTTTCTTGTTTTTTCATAGGAAAATAAATGTTATTATACAAGAGAGGAAATGAGTGTCACGAGTAAGCAACTAGCTCCAAACAGTGGAACATACCTATGATCAATGCAAGGAAGTGCATGTGGGGAATGGAAACTTGGGGGGATGTTTTCCTCTTAGGGTACAGGGTGTCAAGTTGCAAAGGATATATAAAAAAGGCTCTACTTGGATAGTGATGCAAATTGCTGAGGTAAGAGTCTTATAAAAAGAAAGAGGGAACTAAAAATATGCTCAATACTGCAAGAAGGATGATTGAATGTGATTACAACTTAACTCCAAATAATGTCCTTTTTTCATAGATTTAGTCCCCTAGTCCTGAAAAAGTATAAAATAATACCCAAGAGAACTCTTCTAGCCAATGGTGAGTAGAGTATTCCTTTTTCATAAGTAGTCTACTTGGTCCGAAAAAGGTTTAAAATTACACCAAATAGACGTCCTTTCAAATCCATTTAACGAGTGTGAAAGCGACAAGTTCACTCGACAATCTTTTCATTTTTTAGAGAGTCGGAAAAGATCTTAACCAAGACTCTAGGGGATTCCCATAGGTAATGGTCATAATGCTTATGAGTAAAAATATGGGGTTCAAACGCAAAGTCATATTAGAACTATAAGAAACTCCTGGTCCTATGGAATAAATTCTACATGGGAACCAAATAGCACAAAGGTTCTAAATAGGGAACCCATAATTGGTAAGCCTCTACCACTTAATAACGACACTTGTAGTAGTAGTAGGAAGGTTATGTGTCGCTAATAAATGGGGTTCTAACCAGGGTGTATGGATCATGATCATAGGATGATGCAAGAGTGCAAAATGGAGTGAAAACCTATCCTATATAACAGTGAAATAATATACCTACCAAAGGCATGAACAAGCGGTATGACGCTGGAAACCGAAAAAAATCGTAGACAAAACCACCAAAAACCAACTCTTTCCACTGCACTATTAGTCCATAAGGTAAAAAATTAGCACAAACTATATGAAGTGGGTAAAAAAATTCTACTAATAGTAAAAATAGACCATTTTTCCATACCATTTGAGTTTTTTCACCCACATAGTGCATTTTAGGCCATTTTTCCCACGAACTTCAAGTGTCAATTGCGGGAGATACTATCAACGAAATCAACAACCGTTTGGACCAAGTAAGTTTCCATCCCCTCTACTTCAATTTCAATTTTAGGCCCCAGTTTTTTAGTATTAGAGGGAGTAATATGGAAATTAGGGAGTACGCAGGTGACAGTTCATCGGGTCATGTATATGACCCCATATATGTGGGAAAATAAAATCATGCCCGCATATATGTATCCCTATACACGATTGTTACCAAGCTAGCCCGCATATATGTATCCCTATACACGATTGTTACCAAGCTAGCCCGCGTACAAGTTCGTGAACACATTTTTGAAAGGTTTTAACTCAAAAATTGGCTTTTCCTTTGTAGGATGGTGATTGAATGGAGGGAGAGGGAGCATGAAGAAATAGATGCAGTAGTGGGAAGGGATGCAGGGGACCAACAAGATTTAAAAAGATGTGGTCTTTATAAATTTTGGGCTCTCAAGGGAATGAGGGCTCAAGTGAGGTTACTCTATTTGCTAGTAAACTATTGGGATCCAGAGATAAAGTCCTTCAACCTCGATGGGAAACCATTGAGGATTGAAGTGGATGATATATAATTTATCACATGATTGTATCGCTGAGGCAAGGTAGTGAAACTAAACACCTGAGGGGATGGGGGTGGTATGACTATATAGGAGTACATTTCCACCCACTATGTTGCAGGCATAGATAAATTAGCGAGTCAACTCCCATTCAGGGTGATTGAGAATCTGGGATTAAATATCGACGTGCTTGTACTTACATGGATTTATGGGTAATCTTCGTTGCACTAGGCATCAAGGCCACTGCTGTTATATGCGGTGGAGTTTTTACAAGCCACTTTTTATGATTGGTGTACCTCATTGTTGGCTAACATGAAGAGCCAGCTGATGGATTGCAAATAAGGGAAAAAGAGAAATTTCGGATTTGCATCCATTCTTTGTAGTTTTTTCTTTGAGAGGGTTCCAGGCTTGATCCCTAGAGTAAATATTACTCCACATGGACAACATGATTTATCCATGTCATAGTGTACCGACGTGATGAGGCAGCTAGGAGGTGGTAGGGTGTCAACCCCTTATAATGATGATTTCTTTTTCTGGTGGCGCTAATAGGTCATAAACATAGATGAATAATCTTACGGCGAGATCGAATACAAAGGGGATCTGAACATTCCTTTGCCACCAGGTTCTGCCTACGATGATATTGGTAAGAAATGTTTTTATATATTTCATTTTTTTGTGTTTTTCGATAAAAAAAAAATAAAAAAATAAATATTTTGTATGGTATCAAGTACTAACAATTTATTTTTTAAGCAGATGTAGGTCCACGATGACCAGAGGGATTCTCATGGCATCGGTGAAGGAGTCGAGGAAATGAGAACTCGAGAGGAGATGCAGAGAGAGTGCTGCAGAATGTGCAAGTGAACCTATCTCGATTGACACATAGGATTCGTGTGGTTCAAGTGGAGGATCTGCCAGAGGATATGCAACGACAGGTGATGGGTGTACCCCATGCGTGGGTGTGACTCTTACGACATCTCGCAAATGTCGTAGTGTTGTATCATGATACGCATCCATCACCACAGGTGTATATTCCATGGTCATATTATATATCGTCCATATATGTATTTTGAGGGTGTGAGCCCCATTTTGCACTATGATGCCATATTTTTTGAAAGGATGAAATATAAAAAAATATTGGTCTTCGGCTTTACTTATATATGTTACAATGTGTACATGCATGGATGTGTTTTCTTTTCTTAGTTATGTGACAAATTCCAATCTAAAATATAATTATCATATGCATCAGATACATGATTAGAAATTCTAGGTATGTGATTATAAGTAAGAAAATCAAAGTATCATTCCAAAAGTCGTACTTGTAGAAATCGTCGGAGTAGAGTAGGGTCTCACACATGGTAAATGTCGTTTAACTGAAATACAACTAACTAAGAGTCCAAGAGAACCTCTAAAGACCGAATACCATGTGAAATGGTGTCGCGTAATAGTTATATAATGGTGCTATACTCAACCACATTATTCGTTGATGGCTCTAGACGAACTCCACCTGAAGACACCAGTTGGCCCTTGAGTGAGTAAATGAACCAAGCAGCAAAATCCATGTTCCTCGTATGACGATTGGAACCATCCACGGATCCTAAGTAAACTAAAGACTCCATTGACATATTCCAACCAATTGAAAACTTGATAAGCAAGCCGATGACACAAAGGAAAATATGTATATACACTAAGATACACTAGTATACAAAAGGTCACGCCCAAGCTTTGAGGGATTAAGTGTAATACCTTTTAAGGTAAAGCCCATTTCTGGGCTCATCCAACATATTCCCTTCATAATATTCCAATTCATAGGCTCCTTTATCTAAGACACGTCGCACGATATAAGGACTGTGCCACATGGGGTTGAACTTTCCTGCCCCCAACAGTTCTTTGGCTTGGTCATATAGGAGAACCAAGTCACCCTTAGCGTATTGTCGAGGACAAAAAAACCTATCATACTGAAACTTAACACATTGTTTATTCACTTTGATAGTCGTAGAGGCATCTCGAAGCTTCTCATCGAGACAGTCTAGGTGTACAAGGTGTTATTCAAGATCAGATGTGTCAAGTAGGAGCTCAATTTACAACTTGAGGGAAGGGATTTCACATTCAATTGAAAGAATAAACTCCATGCCATGTACTAACTGAAATGAATAAAAATTGGTGGAAGCATTTACAGAGGTTTGATATGCCCAAAGTTTAGGGTAAAGCATCAGATGCCAATTAAATTTACTCTGGATGACATTTTTTTGCAAGATGGTCTTGAGAGATTTATTCACCACCTCTACTTGTACATTTGTTTAGGGATAGTGAGAAGAAGAATGACCATGCTTAAACCCTATTTTTGATGCCAACTCTTTCACCATTTCATTTTGAAAGTGACTTCCATGATAAATGACAATATCTCTTGGGATTACGAACTGGGATATAATTTGGTTGAATACAAAGAATGTTTCAGTCTTACCATTGGATTTAACGGTAGGCATGGAATCTACCAATTTAGTGAATTAATCCAAAACCACGATGATATGTTTATGACCCCCAACCGAAGCTAGGTCATAGTCCACAAAATATACCCCCCACTTAGTGAAATGGACCAAAAGTGACGACTGGGTGAAGAGGGGTTGGGTACAAGCTCATTTTCCGAGCGAACACCTAGGAAGGGTGACACTTATTGACCGCTTCAACACAATATTTAAAAATTGACGGCCAAAAATAATTGGCTCACATTATTTTTTGGGTTGCCACAAGCCTGGATGAATGAACACCACAAGCCCCACTATGAAAGTCATTGAGAACATAATTATCTTCCTCGTGATTCAAGCAATGACGTAAAATATTATCTACTCCTTGATGATACAAAGTGTCGTCGATGATAATGTAGTTTTTATCCTGATGACGTATACGTCATCGATCGTCTCTTGAAAGACGTTGGGATATCTTCAAGGTTTTAAGATAAATTAGAATGTCTCCATACTAGGGGTTTGAAAAAGAGATAAGAAAGATATGTTCATCCGCGAACGAATCGTCATGAAAAAATTCCTCTTCTAGTCGAGGGAAGTCTGATATCAACTCGGTAAAAACTAGTGATTTCTTAGACTTCGCTGAATCGAAATCGAGATCAAATTCTTGCAAAATAATAATCCACTTATTATATTCCCCCCTATGATACGCCTGGTGAGGAAGTATTGAAATGGATTGACATCCGCAACTCCGATATTTTTGCAAAGTAATATATAATGTCATAATATTTGAACTACATGTACGACAACCAAGGCTAGTTTCTCTAAATAAGAGTATTTAAGTTTAGGACCAACTAGGTTTCGATTGAGATAGTAGAAAATGTGCTCATGGATCTCATCATCCTCCTAAACCAGAATAATACCAACTTTCCCTTCGGACGCGACAATATAAAGAAAATAGTCTCTATTGTAGTCTGGAGGCTTCAGCAGAGGCATCGATACCAAAGATTTATTAAGAGCATCGAAGGATTCCTGGGCTCGCTCATCCCATATAAACAGAGTATCCTTCTTCAAAAGATGCATGAAACCCTTAGTTAAATTGGCACAGTTTACTATGAACCAACGCATGCAATTAGCCTTCCTCTGTAAACCTTGAAATTGTTGAATGTTGCGCGGGGGAGGAAATTGAAGTGTTGCCTCAACCTTCATAGGATCTACCATGATCCCATGCTCAGACACTAAAAATCATAAAATAAATCTAGACCTAATGTAGAAGATTCACTTGTGAGGCTTCAATCGAATGCGATAGTAACAACATCTTTCAAATACTAATCGAAGGTGAGTGGAGTGATCTACTCTCTTGCGAAAGTGAGGAGCAATATCATCTAGGTAAGCTTCAATAATATGCTTGATATTGTTAAAACAAAAGGTCATGGCACGTTGGAAGGTTTCTCCGACATTTTTAAGGCTGAAAGTCATTTTTCGGTATGCAAAAGTACCCCAAGGAAAAATAAATGTTACCTTATGTTGATCCTCGACTTTGATTTGAATTTGATTATACCATTAAAATCTATCCATAAAATAAAATACTTCACTTCATGCGCACTCATCAAGAATCTGGTCAATGAAAGGAGTCGGGAAGTTCTCTACCTCTCCCTTAATAACAGGGGCCTTCCTAGGATTAATAGCTCTAAGACGTTTTCGAACATGTCTAGCATTTGGATAGGTCTTAATCTCATGTTCGACAATGTTGGGGTCGATCCCTACAATATTTTCATACAACCAAGCAAATACATCACAAAATTCTTTGAAGAGATTGGTGTAGATATGAATTTCTTCAGGAGAACAATCCACACAAATATATACGTTCTCAATTTTTCCAGGAATTCAAGAGATGTTGATCATGAAAATAGGAGAAATATTCTCCATGTTTCCTTCGACATAATACCATGCATATCTGACAGAACCATAGTGTGACTGACCATCTCACTCAAGGTAGATCTAAAGTCATCATGTTCAATTCTAACAAGCTCTGGGAGGAAATTGGAGTGATGATGCATATCGTCCCAAGGATTATCAGGACCATACATGACCTCTAACATGGCTTCATCCGAAGGTAAAGTATAATCAGGGAAATCATGTGAACACGATGACTGGAGGGCCCATACGGGCTCTAGAACATGATCCTCATTGTCTATCTGCGAGGAGAAAGGATCTAGTTCAACATTAGCGTAAAGAATAGACTGATACACAATTTATGTTGTTGACAGTGGCATTTCCATCCCAATGTGTGACTGACCTTCATACGACATAGTCGGGGAAGGTAGGGTCCAAGGGTCATTGAAATACAAAGTACGGAAAGGAAAGGACCTCATTGACGATGAAGACTCACTGGAAATGGCATGAATGTGGTGAATTGGTGCCATGAAATAGAAGCTACCCATGAGAGAGGAATACATTATGACACCAACATCCTCAGTTTCCTACTAAGAATTGTCTATCACAGGGACCGAAGATCCAACTGATGCATTAGGACTAGTGTGCGCAAAGGACAATTGATCAATCATCACTATTTTCCCTTCATGAGGAAAACATAAAGTGCGGAAAATGGAAGAAAAGACTACTATCATGGCATAATTCCAATTACTCCCTAGTACTAAATAATAGTCGAGGGGCGCATCGACCACCTCAACATAAACCTCCACTATCTTTCCACTTAACTGGACCAAAAAAGCGAGAAGAATTTTGCGGGTTTGGAACGAGCGCCCATCAAAATTGGTTAACATAGTCATAGATTGGGATAGATTCAGAGAGCTAATGGATTTAAAAAAGGTTAGGGACATCACACACATCGAAACACCTTTATCAATTACAGTGCATTTGATAGTATTTGTCTTTCAATCCAAATGGATTTGAAAGGCCACGTGCTAAGGTAAGTTAGGCCTAACATCCATGACATCAAACATAATAACCTTCGAGCCATATGGGTCTAGAGCTCATAAAGAAGATAGAAAGTCGTTCCTTTGTGAAGGAAATGTCTGGAGCACCTCCAAAGCTGACATCACACAAGGGGTTTGACCCAAATATTCGACAATCAAATAATTCTTGGTGGCTCTTGCATTAGGATTTTTGGAAGAGAACTTTAGTAATCCTTTCAAAATACGAGACAAAGGTTCTAGTTTTTCGATCTACAAGGGTGTTTATGGAGGAGGAGGAGACTCTAGACCTACAATAATATGTGAAGAACCGTAATAATGAGATCAAGTGGCTACATCAATCTGAGACTTGACCATATTGACACATAGATGGCCACCTTCATGTGTCGAGGGGTTTTGACTCCCACTCGATGCATTTCAGGTGTTGAAGGTCCCTGAAGCCATGTGTTGATTATGCAGAAACAAATTTTTTAGCATAGAGGGAAACTGTGATAAGAACCTCGATTCTTCCTCGATTTTGGGGCATAGGTGGGTAAGGTGATCATATTTACAAAGTTTACAAGGGAACTTCACCTTCCATTTTTCTTTCTTTCCCTCACCAGCATTATTATTCTATCTATCATTGTTAGTGTCATCCTTGGATTTATTATTATTTTTCCCACCCTTACGATTATTATCTCATCCTTTCCTTCTAATCCCTCCTAGTTGTTGGTTACCATTTGGGTTGGCCGAAGACTATATAGAATACACATCCGTCGACTGAGTGAGAGTGGAGGATGAAGCCAAATCTTTTCCTACTATTGGTTGTCTTAGAGACAAATCTTTCAACTGGTTTGTCACCAAGTCTGTAGACTTAACATTTGCAGAACCTATGATGCCATCGACATGAGGCCCAGGATTTTGTCTAGGGTCATAGTTTGACCGCGGTGCGTCTCGAATAATTTCATACAACATCCTAGATTGATCATATATGAGGTCCAATTGTTGGGCTTTGAAAATATCCTCTTCCTCAAATTTTACTCCAGATGTAGAAACATCCTTCGAAATATAAGGAAATAAGGACTTAAGGGACCACTGTAACATAAACTATGGAGGAATGTAGGCTTCGATCAAACTCTTTCGTCTACGCCACTCTTGGATATAGTCTGATATATGCATGGCTTTATCTTCACGGAGGGCCGAAAAATTTTCTATGCTAGCATCGTAATGAACCAATAACTAGAAGTGGTTGAGAAAGACCAAAACCATCTAATTAAAGTTTCTGTATGTTCCCCCCGGTAGCTCAATGTACCACTTCACGAAAAACCCCCATTAGGGTGCATTTAAATAGCCTCAAACAAATAGAATATTCATTAAGGGAGTTATATGAGCATCAAAGATGAAAAGTAGTGACATAATCATCCGGATCCTTGCCATTCTTTCCTTCGGATTTCAAAATTTTTGAAGGAAGCTTGGTGGGGATGGGGGGCCATAACAGATCATGATGCACATGGTCATTCATTAATTTTTAAAAATATGGTATATTAAGCGTGGCCAGAAAAGGGATTCAGGTTTGTGGTGTCTGAGCCCATGCTCCCTGGAAATATTGGTGCTGAGGGATTGCAGTCCATCCAGGGTTCTGGTATATGTTATGGCCCTGTCCGGTAGGATAATATCCTCCTCCAAACTGATTCATTAAAGGTTGTATGGGCACCATACCTATGGAAGTGGCATAATGAGGGTTATATATGTTTCCCTCAGCCGAAGGGGCTCTAGGATGGGGGTTTCCCATAGTGTGAAATTGACTCCCTCCAGATGGAAATCTAGAGGATATAGGGGGATTCACCATAATAAATGTGTTTTTCATAATCGACATGGAGGAAGAGGGGGTAAAGGATGGGATATAGGAAGTACTTGTCCGCTTGGTCGAGCACTTCATTCAGGAGCATTGAGACTAGGATTAGGCTCAGAAGAAAGAGGAGGCCAACCACCAACTATAGGATTCATTTGGGGAATATGGCCTCCACCAAACAAGAGAGGAGCATACGGAGGAGCCATGCCCCCAGGTCGAAAACTAGGATTTGCATTATCCATTGGAATAGAGTATGAGATTTGTGATGTCATGTTGGTCATACAAAAAGAAAATGGATTAGAGACCGAAGGTATTGACTGAGAATTGTAACCTGGTGTACCAAAAAGAGATCTGAAAGGGTTCGTTCCTATGGGTTAAGTAGAACCCACAGGTTGGGTAGTAGTAGAGGCGGGGATCTCCGACACCCCAATCGTTGAAGCTGAAGGAGTCGAAGGGAGCTGACTAATCACATAAGATATAGGAGTCGAGGGACTCCCTGTGACGTTCGGGTTTGACTCAATACTCATAACTGGATTATCACAAGTCTGGGAGGTGGGGACATATGTACCAAGTTTATTAACGTTACGCCTTTTAGAAGGAAACTTTGGTAAAGAATCAATATGTGGTGGTAACTTCAATAAATAGTGAGACCTGTGAGGAATTTAGTCTTGATCCATGATGACTCAAGACTCAAGATAAAAAACCAAATCCCAGGGCCAACTAATAATCAAAGAGCACACCAAAATAAAGAAAAAAGGACAATACACACAAACAAGATATAGTGGCTAAAAATGAGCCTATGTCACTAGAGTAGGTATGTCTCTCCCAAGAGGGTCTTGAGACTCCCTTCAAAATATTGGAGGTATCAAAATTAGTTATAAGGGCCCTCTTGGGCTTAACAACGCAGTCAATCAGATTCCCCCAGAGAGGTAATCCTCCATAAAGGTTGTGTGATTTCTGACCCTTATCTGACTCAGGATACCTACAGAATAACCCCTTCAAGTAACCTATGTGGCTACCTATGTCAAGCAACTAAAGTCACCATAATATAATCAATGCGTAGGCGAACAATTGTAAGTTCGGTCCATCGTATGGGTAGGGTAAACAATCCTGAAATCTTGAAAGCACCACCTCTAATGGAGGTAAAGGTACTAGAAAGACCCCCAAATACGAATAGAACCCCAGAAATAAATCTGATTCTAAGAAGGTATTATAGGGCTATCTCTGCAACCAACTTTGCACAACCTCATGCTTAACTTTGGTGTGAGTGGAGCCTCATGACGTCATTAATTACACAATGGGTTTCACCACTCCCTGGTCAGATGCATATGTTTAGTTTAATATCCTTGGAGAAGTTTACTCACAAAATCCTATTCCAAGGCCCTATGTCCTATACTTGTTTGTGTACACTTTAAAAATAAAATCATTTCTAATCAATTTTAATTAATCAACATTAATTTTAATGGCTTCTACTTACTCAAGAGGTGTGATCATGAAACTGATGGTATTATGACTCAACATATAAAATAAGCGAATATAAAAACATTGTTAAGTACTAATATTGAACTTCAAAGAGATGGTATGCTTCTAAATGCAACTTTTCCAATGCAATCTCTACAATTTCAATGAAATGCAATATTTCCACATGTGTTAAAATCAGTGAAAGTAATCAAAAGATCAAATTCCATAATGCAAAATGAGAAAATGTTTTTGTATTTTCGATATAAAGAAAAGAAAATGCAAGGATTGAATAGCAACTTCACAGGAAGACCCTACTGCAAGCTAAAAGAGACAAGCCAAGCAGGATATCAAAAATCAAACACTCATACCAATGTGCAAGGACAACCAATGAAAAAGATGATAAGAAAGAATATCACCCAAAAATTCAACAATAAGAATGCTTCCTATCACTCTGTAAGCATTTAATAGTCATGATAGAGACCCAAGAAGAATTAACAACCAAACAAACTTACCCAGCAAACACCAAACTCAACCAACAAGACTAAAGAGTTGTTGTACGCGATTGTTTGAGGAAAACTCGTGTATTTACACACCCTAAAGGAGGATAGCTCGGGTATTTACGTGTCTGTCAAGGGAAAAACCACGTATATCTAGTAGAAAACTTCTAGGGAAAGGGTTAAGCCAAGAAAATCATATGCAAAGTAAACATAGGCTATCAAGCAATTAGGTGACAAGGAAACTCGGGCTAAGAGAGAGCAAGTCAGGGAGAAAAACACTTCAAACCCCCAAAAAGAAGATTATTCCCCAGTATGGTCACTAATTTTGTTACGAGGAAAATATCTCTATGGCATGGGGTAAACCACAACATATGAAATGACATAAAGAAATCAACTGTGACCCCACGTATTCTATATAAATGAAATACTAGCAAGACAAGGCCAAGATCCTACCTCGTTTGGATGTTCAATGAAGACCACCATTGAGCATGCAACTCAAAGCTTTATACCTGCAACTTGTCATCAAAAACCAAGATACACAAGAATATGGTGATAATATATAATGTTAGCACATATATTAGCATAATCCATTAACATACATGACAAATACGCCCGTGGAATAATAATTCAAATATTTGCAAGATATCAATTGGACAAGAAAAAAATATTTCTATTAAAATAATCAGTAGAAGTATATAGGTGACAAACTTTTGTAAGGACACATATCGGAACCGAGAAACTAAGTCCCTCCAAATGGGCCTCCACAACTTCAATACTCCACCAAAGGAAAGCTCAGATAAAGGAGCCAATGAGGTTCTCCATGAGAAACAAGGAAGACTTGGGGGATGAACAAGGAGTTCAAAATTTCAAGGATAAAGGGATGCAGACTCAATATGAAGTGAAATTTCTCCAGAGTGTCTTTGATCTCAAAGTTGAATTGTTGAATCTCCTTCAAGAATTGGATATGGCTCAATTTATAGCCTTCAAATGGAACTGAAGGGCCGAGTCAGAGCGTTTCCAGTATATAAAAGGTAAAGGATCATGGATCTTGTGACATGGCATGAAAAATCGACATAATTTTTAATTTTGAGAACCAAACCTGATGTATGTAGGTTTTAGTGGAGCAACCTGTGTATACACTTTTTTTTGGCTAATAGGGCGTGTAGATGTGGAAAAATGTGTGTTTTTGGCTCTAGAAGGTACAAAAGGGGACTTCAATTTTGCATAGGGAAATGGAAAGTCCATCCAAGCAAGTTGCATGTGGTGAGGAAAAATTTGTTGTAACACTAAGGGAATGGAGGGCTTATCTATTTTAACTTCTAGTGAGCAAAATTGTGCAATGACACCCTGGTGTCCCTTTTTTAACAATTTTTTCATGCTAATAGATATTATCACTTTAGATGGTTTCCCTTGAATACCTCTCAATTCGGTTTCCTTGTCTTTCAAGGAAAATCTCTTGGAAAGTTCATAAAAAATAAGAGCTATTGTCCCCAATGATCATAACCATTGGACCTCTAATACAACATTAGAACCTCCCATTTGGATTTCAATTATTTTATTACCCATATATAATCCCTCATAGTGATCTTAATACTATAGAACTTAATTGGAGAATTTACGGTACCTCCATCTGTAGTCATTACTTGAAACTTTGCTACTAAATATATAAAGCACTTGAGAAGTTTGGCTAATTTGTAGTTAATGAAGTTATAGGCACTAGAAAAATCAATCAATATTGTTTCTGTTTACTTTTTGATATATCCTTCTAAATTGATATTTTGAGGACT
Organism: Picea engelmannii; assembly: GCA_009831015.1. Taxonomy (NCBI): domain Eukaryota; kingdom Viridiplantae; phylum Streptophyta; class Pinopsida; order Pinales; family Pinaceae; genus Picea; species Picea engelmannii. The sequence continues at coordinate 156,460 of ML803615.1, read as the reverse complement.
TTTGATGCCAACAATTCATGACAAGATATGGTTGGATTAGTGTCTTCTAGTTGTAGACCTTGATATGTGTTGGTACGTAGTGGGAGGACCCAGGGTTCAACATGAATTCACCAACAAAACCATCAGATACCGACCCTTTCGGCATCACCTAGAAGCAGGTGAAGTCTCACTCGAGGTATCTATGGGAATTGTAGGAACCAAGTTTCCACAGTGATGCAGGGATGGGAGGCATTTCATAGCCATTATACTTATAATTTGTTCATTATACCTTATATCAGGTGCGCAGAAACATAATAACATGTATCATATCCATAGCAATATAACACATATAATATGCACAATAAATAGAACAATCACATCATAACACATAGACACCATGATTTAATGTGGTTCACCCAATATGGGCTATTTCCACAATGGTCGACTTCTTATTATATTATTCATAACATCCATTAAAAAATATGTGAAGTGTGCTCATAAATTATGCCCTTGCCATTCTCATATCCCTCTATTTGTCTCTATCGCTCTTCAATCTTAATTATATCACATACCTTGCATTCATTCCATACTATCATACCAAAACCGTTATATATTTATACAACTACAATAGATCTTAGCATGTATCAATGGACCCAAAATTCCTAATGGCTTCCAATGGTCTTCCTTGTTTTGTGTGCACTGACCCTTGCATTGTCAATTGTCTTTCATTCTTTTGCATGCATTGCACAATTCCAAAAATTGGTCCCAAAATCCTATCCCAATAGGCCCCCAACACTCACCTGTGGCTCATCCCAAGCCACTCAAGCCTTCTGTTGTTCTTCCTGACATGTCAAAAAACATTTCCGAAAAGTTTCCTTCACAATTGCGACCTTCTCTCTTTCCTATGCTTCTTGATCCAAAATCTTCTTTGTTGTATGTGTGGTAATGGGTGTCTTCAGTTTCTCTATGTTGTCTTAAATTGCCTGCTTTACTATGCCTTGTGCAACCACGAGTTCTTTTGTCACCTAAAATGCTTCCTCCTGCAATGACTCAAGCTTCTCCAAAAGAGCCTGTTGTTCAGCTATTATCTGGTTGATATCGAGGTATAGCTTCCTATTCTCAGATATTGCATTCATTCATTATATTGTTGGCAGAGTGTTTATTATTTCTTTGAACTCCTGTGCCTTCTCTTGCACAACTTGTAACTTATGTTCTATTGCTTGTAACTCTACATCCTCCATCAAATGACACCACACTTGTGTACTTTATTCATATAACTTTGCACATTCCTCATCCAAACTCCTAATTCTCTCCATGGTGGTCATGGTTGTCTTCTCTCGTTGCTCCCTTTCTTCTGGTGGGGTACTTGATGTTGTGCAAGCTTCCAAATTGAATATCTTTGTGCAAAATCCCTGAATGGATTCGCTTATCTTTGTCACTTTCTCTTGCAAAGGAAAATATTATTCTATTGGTACCTCTTGGTTATTGTTGTATACCTCTTGCATGGAATGTTACAACATTTATATTCTCTTTGCAACCTCATCCCATTTTAGCATGATTTTGTTGTATTTTACATGTAGTGCATCATTGTCTATAGTCACTTTGACAAAATCCATAGCAATCGATTTTCAACACAACTAGATATTTTATGTGACACTTGTATGTAAGCTATGTATCACGTTCAATAGTAACATGGATGAAACTAAGTCAATATACTTAGTGCTTGTGCATTCTCTTGCATTTATATCATGGGGAGCTCTATGGCCTCTATTGATATCTTCATGATCCAGTGCTTTGTTGTTGCTTATGATATTTGAGATGTTTTCGGTCATGAATATGTAGTATTTTTTGTGCTCTCTATATATTATTCTTTTGTCAATCAGACTAGCGCTATCCTAATCGATTCCAAAATATGGCACAATGTTGTTATCTATGTCTGCACATTTGTGTGCATTTCATCCTGTTTCTGTGAAACTCACTGAAGCGCTTCTTTAGTGACTTCTTTCACCTGATCTCCAATCTTCTTCAAGTCTTCTTCAATTAATTCTTGGATATATACTTCCTTTGAGGCTTTCCTCTTCTTGTGTTTATGTGCTAAGTGATCCTTAGGATGCTCTTTTCTATTCTCTCCGGTGGGAAGTGTTGTTTGAGTGTCAATTGCATCATTCCCTTGTTCTTTATGTTTCTATTCTTGTTCTTGATCCTTCTCTTGGTGTTGTTTTTCCTTCTATGTTGTTTCTGGCACTGGGGTTTTCCACTCTGCTTCCCAATCATTTACAATCTATTTGACATCTTGTTCTGTCAACCTGTAATTAGTCGACAACCATGGTTGATAATATGGTGTGGCCCTGCTTTGAATCACGTGACTTCCTTATATGATTCAATTTTATGAGGTATTATGTGCAGTGTGTCTTCAATACATTTCCGAATTGTCTCTTTATAAATTTAGAATGTGATATTGTTGTCCATTTGTCTGTTCTTTTTCGCAATTGCCACAAAGAAAAATACCCCGCTTCTAGGAATGGTTGTTGCATACCTTCTAGGCACTCGGTTTCTTTCGGCTCCCTCCAAGCAACTAATGCAATCAAAATCAATAACCAAGCATAGTGAAACTTAGTACCTTTATCCTACGCTTCCTTGTAACCGGTTAAAAACTAGTTCACCAAAAATGTCACCCTCTTCATTTTCACTCTTGTTGCACACATTTTTGTTGTTGTTATTACTCTTGTTGGCACCTAATCTCTACAACATTTCCTGAATAACTTGCAAGCCAACACTTGCATCGCAAACCTTATGGAATCATAATTTATGCTTGCGATGTCTAATATGTGTTCTCCTCTATGAGTGCCATATTTTTTCTTCATCCTTTCCGCTAATTTTTTTTTCTCGAGTCTTATCTATGAACAAGGGTGGTGGGTCTTCCCCTTCCGTCGAAAATCCTATAATATGTGCTATAATTTGGGTGTCGATCGACACTAGCCTATCCAAACATAGAAACCCTACATGGACACAACTCAAGAATAATTTGACGCAGATGTTGATTTATGTGCTTCTTCCAAATGTGGGATCTCCAACAAATTCAATATACCTATTTGTTGCAATCATGTTTCCCACTCCTGCGGCTCGACTATGAGTACCAGTGAGTTTGGAATGAGTCCTATGTGTAGATAGTTCTATGGCTCTAACTCCATAAATTTCTTCAAATCTTCCAAATCGTGATCTAAAAACCACAAACTTCCTACTACGCCCAACATATATCCTTCAACAATGACCCCGGGTGGAATCACTGGTATAGCAAGATCATACTTTGGATCCTTCGGTAGTCTAACTTTATTTGTTGTTGGCTTTGGGATTTCTTCATGTATTGGTATTGATGCCTGCTCAGTGTTCAGTTTCCTCATCTGTGATGTGGATTCTCTTGTCTTTGGTGGCTCAATAGCTTTATGTAGTTAATATCTATCTACAACTCACTCAACTTTCTCCCTTGTAAGCTACGAATCTCCTCTAGATATCTATTATCTTCGAATGTCCAAAAAACTATGACCCTTTCTCGTCGCCCCTCGTTTTATTTTATAGGTTGTTTCCAACTATTTCATTCCTCTTTGCACCAAAATTCACAGTCCAATCTGATTATTCACATTCAATTCTCGTCCAAACTCTACATTAATTTCATATTTTCCAGCAGATCATGGTATATATTTTCCATCCTATCAAAATATGGTCACCACTTTTCATTTATGACTATCCGTTTCCATCGTCTCACTGTCATGTTTTCTCTTTAATGTTTTTCCATCCATCCACGCAGGTATTTATCCTAGATATTTTTGTGCGCAATTCAATTATGCTTTCTATGTGTAATTTAATTCTCTTTCCTTCACACCTTCCTCTTTCTTTTCACGAAAATTTCTTGTTCATCTCTTTTTATACTAATTCAACTCTTTGAAAAATTCCCATTTGAAAACTTCAAGCTTCCTATCTCTTCAAATGTTTATTGTGGCTTGCCTCAATCTCTTTCATTGTTTTTCCTTTTCCTTTTCCCTTTTTTTTCTATAATAAAGATACTATAGTACATGTACTGAGCAATCAAGCTAGTGCGCAAAAGGACATATGTCCCTATACATTTTCAGTCTACCATCGTTGATTAGTCCTTCCATGATTTTCCCATTCAATTTCTCCAATTTAACAACACCTACCTCTGGCATAGATATTATCACATATGGACCCAACAAATGCATTTGGAACTTTTTAGGGTGCTGCAAAAATTTGTTGTCATAGAGAAAAACTAGGTCTCCCATATGGAAATTCTTCTGTTTAATATTTTTATCATGCCATGCCTTTTCGCTCATTTTCTAAACCTGCTGATACAATCTTGCGATGAAGTGGTCTTCCTCCAGTTCGATTAGCTCTTAAAATATTTTCTCTACTATACTAGAATCAGTGAGCTCTATCAGTGTGGCAATGCGTAGATTTGGCACAATGAAATCCATGGGAATAATTGCTTCATGACCATATACTAATCTAAATGGAGTCTTCCATATCAACTTCTTACATGTATTTTAATATTCCCATAGTACTGTAGGAATCCTCAGGTCCTAGTAATCTCAATTTACATTACATATCTTTGTCAACACATGCTCTAGGATCTAGTTAAATGCTTCCACTATTCCATTTTCCTGAGGATGATAAGGTGTGCTCTTCTGGTGATAAATCTAAAATTATTTTGTCAAAGAAGTAATCATTTTATTCAAAAAATGAGTCCCTTGATCAGTCATAAGGATTCTCGGGCATCCAAACCTTGTAACAACATTCTCAAATAGAAACCATAGAGTAGCCTCCAAGATGCAATCTCTGACAGGTTCTTCTTTAGCCCATCGGTTCAAGTAATCCAACGTCGTGATTATATATCTTTCTCTTGGCCTTTTTGTTGGTGGGTCGATCGGTCCAATAAAACTAACTTCCCATTTATCAAAATCTTGCAACGTAACTTGCGGTATTAAAGGCATATTGTCTCTTCTATATGCCTTCCCAACTCGTTGGCAGACATCACAGGTCTAAAAAAACTCCTTAGCATCCTTATGAAGGGTGGGCCACCAAAGTACTGCGTGAAAATTTTTATGAGCATTCACTTTGATTGCATAGTGGACTCCCTCAATTCCTTCATGTGCCTCTGATAGTATCATATGCCTCTCTTGCTCAAATACACATAACCGAACAATATCATCTGCACCCAACTTATACAAAATCCCTGCTATAAACTGATAATTTGTTTCCTTTACTACTAACTTCTTCTTCTACGCAATTGTAAAGTCGGGTTGGGCTACTAATATGCTCAAGAACTGAACAATATCTGCAAAGTAATCATCGACCATATGTACTGCAAACAAGTGCACATCTGGTATATTGTCATCCACATTTCCTACATCTTCCGCTATTAATATGCGTGACAAATGATCAGGTCCCATAGTCAATTTTTTTTGTTTTACAATCACCTCAAAATCATACTCCTGAAATAATAATATCCATTTTCATATATTCCCCCCAAACATTGGCTTATTGAATAAGTATCTCAATCCATAATGATCCATGTACATCTTAAAATGTGATCCTAGCAGATAATTCCTAAATTTTTGTAGTGCATACAACATTTCCAGTCCTTCACGCTCTATATTAGTGTAATTTTGTTTAGTAGTCGACAATTTTTTGCTGGAAAATACAATGGGATGATCCAAACCTCCTTCCCCTGGTTGATCTGGAACTGCACCTAACACTATAGATGATGCATCTATGTGGACATGGAATTACTTCTTCAAATCCGGAAATACTAAAATTGGTGCAGTAACTAGTTTTTGCTTCAAGGTATCGAAAATTTGTTGATATTCCTCATTCCATTGAAAATTAACCTCCTTCTTCAGCAAATGTTCCAGTGGGACTATGATCTACACGTATCCCCTAAAACAATTATTGTAGTACCCCGTATGACCCAATGTTGCTCGCAGATGTCGTATTGAAGTAGGTGGTGGAAAATCAACAATAAAAAAAATCTTCTCAAGATCAACCAAAAGTCCTTGTTTACATACTACATGACCTAACAAGATACCAAATGGTGTGCATAAAATACACTTCTTCAAGTTCAAGGAAATCTAGAATTGTCTACATTTATCCAACATCAAGCATTGATATGGTCCTTCAACAAACTGAACATTGTCCAATCATCCAAGTATACTTCTAGGAATTTGCGAATAAATTCTTTGAAATTCGCGACAACAACTCGGGAAAATACTGATGACATATTTTTTAATCCAAAAGGCATGATTGTATAATGATAACATTTCCATTCCGTCACAATTTTTTTCTTATTCTTATCCTCCTGTGAAATCTTAATATGGTGATACCCAGAGAATCCATCAGTAAATGAGTAAGCTTCTTGTTCTCCTACATTCTCCAAAACTTCATCTACAAATGAGGTAGGAAACAGGTCATGTAAGAAATCATCCTTCAATTTCTACAGATCCACACAAATTTTTATTCCCCCTATTTTCTTTTCCTGAATCACCATCCGGATGATCCATTATGACTCTACGACAAGTTCAATAATATTAGCTTTCGACGTCCTACCTATTTCTTCTTTCACTTTCTGCTTATATATTGGGTTCAATCATTACGGTCTCTTCTTCACTAGCTTGGAATCTGGATTCAAATGGATTCTCATCTCCCCAAACTCCCCAACAATCCCTTTCATTTCTAAAAATGTAGTTGGGAAAAGGTCTTGGTATTTGTGCAGTAAATCAACAATCTTCTCGACAGTTTCTTTATTTCAGTAATCTCCAATGTTTGAGAACTTGGGATTATCCTTTGTACAAATATTTCTCTTACATGTTTTCCATGGATTTGCATACACAATAGATTCAAGCTCAGGACCCTCTATTGCACTCTCTCCTTCAGTTTCAGGTACTTGCAAATTTATCAGGTCTTCATCCTCCTAGTCTTCTCCAACAACATTATAGCATTCCACAACCTCTTGGACAGTTGCAAAATATCTAGGCACACTACATAAGGGTACTAGTCATGTCGAGTCTTTTGACGTAAAGATATTGTTCTTGATAATATATAGAGATATGTCTACCAAAGGGGCATCATCTTCAAAATTGAAAGTTACATTGAAGTTGTGAGTCAAATATTCCCAGTTTGTTGTTCCTCTATGTAGTTCCATTTCTAAATACCAATTCTTCGGGATCATATCTAGAGTGTGTACAAAAAAGTGCATCCATTCCTTCTTAGGTACTGAGTTCCATATCGCGGTGCACTATGTAAGATGATTTGTAGGATAACTCAACGCAATATACTTCTATGCAGTATATTCAATTTTTGTTCCGAACTTGACATGTAACAACCTTATGCATTGCTGTCAATTCTCTATTTTATCCTTATGCACATCCCACCACCTTGGAGGAGTCGCTTTCAGCATGATATCTAAAGCTAGAAATATTTTTTTTTCTGATATCTACAATTCAAATTATTTTAAAAAAGAATCTATATCTATTAGTCCATCATACTTTGGAGGATCCCGTACCTCAGCTCTAATCTAATGCAATGCGTGGGTAATATGAGCACATCTCCTTGTAGATACTTCATGTAATGTCTGTTGTCAATGTTCCAGGGCTTCTTTTGAATCCGACGTGCAATAACTGATACTTCACCAACTGAGTGCACCCTCAGCAGTAGGATTAACATACTCATCCATCCACGTGGTCACATTGTAAAGGTTATCGATTTCTTTTCCCCTTTCTGATTCCGAATATACTCTTCATTATATGGGATCCAATGGCACAATAACTCTCAAGTCTCCTACTTCAAAGATCATTTGTCTCTTTTTCAGATCAATAATGTTTTGGTTATAAAAATCCTAATCAGTTCCAAGTAACGATGAGTAAGGTTTACTACCACCCACTATCTCAATTACTTCAAAATTTGTTGTGGTGTGCACTCCATCGATAATAAAATTCACCCTTGTTAATAATCCAATCAGAACAATCTTGTGTTGATTTGCTAGCCTAAACTGAATTGGTGACCAGATCAACTTTGGTTTTCCCATCATCTCCCATGTCTTCTTTGGAAGGACATTCACATCAGATCCTAGATCCAAGATGATATTATCCATATGATAGTCTCCTATCTACGCATTAAGTCAGAATTCCCTATTCGTCTTTTTCCTGCATTGTACCTAGTTAAATTCTCATTGTGCAACACGTGCTTATTTATCTTATGCACACTAGTCGATCATCCCATGCAACACGTTTCATGAAGTTTCATCCTTCATTAGTTCTAAACAAATATTTAAGAAACTTTCTAGAGTACTTACCTTCTCAACTCGCCTTTCTTTGATTGGGTGGTCATAAGTTGGAGGCATTTCATACATAAGTTACGAAGTCGATGCTCCCCATCTTGTTTCTATAAATTCCTTCATTTCTTGCTTCTCTCTCTCTCTCTCCAAGGGTCAAACATTGGAGGAGGTTCTGATGCTTTCCTGATCCATTGGTCATTTTGAATTCCTTGTTCCATTGCATCAACTCTTGTTCTTTCTCCTTCACGGATAAATGATGCTACCCTTGGTCGATCGTCACACTCTTTTGTTACTATCATTTGCGAATTATGGTTCCTTTTTTCCTTCCACTTTGCAATCAGTTGTAGATAGTATTTTGTTTCATAATATAGTTGTCTATAGTATGTACACATTTTACAAGGATTGTGATAGTCTCGTGCCAAATTCCCATATTGGTTTTGTAGCAGATAATCGGTCCTCTTCCTATGTCAAATACTCCTCTTCCCTGACCTCTTAATCATCCTCTTCTTCCTTTATCATAGTGCCTTGGAGTATTATATTGCAGTAACCCTCCTTCTGATATGTCTTCCCCTTGAACTTTATATGCATCTGTGGTGCATTCTCTCACTAGATCGATTGTGGGACAATCATTTTCGTCATGTCCCATGGACTTATAAAAATTACAAAATAATCTTTTGGTAGTGCTATGATACTTCTACATCAAGGGAAAATTAGTTGGGTGATGACCCATTGTTATGCATATCTCACACCATACCCCTCCTCCCGAGGCCAAGGGATTCAGAGCTCCTATATCCAAATAATCTTTAAAAGTTGGACACTCATTCTTATGATGACATTCCTTTCTGCATGTAACACACTAGACTTCTTATCTCTTTTATTTCCATTTAGAAATCTCCTACAACTGAATTGTTAATGTTTCTAACTACGATTGAACTTGAGCCATCCTTGCTCCATTCTCTCCTATAGGAGATGAATCCAACTTCATGGCGATCTCTAGTGCTTCTGAATGCGACGAAATTTTTTGTTGTGTCAATGGGCATCATATATGTGGTAACAATCCCACAATGAACCATTCCCTATGCTACTCACCTGGAATCTGGAAGGTCAACCGATCCATCAATATATTGAATCTATGATCAAAATCCCATTCTAATTCATTTTACAACTGCTTGATCTATTTTAGTTTCATTATACATTGCAACTTAGACTTTGGTTTCTCGAACTCTTTTAATAGGGATTTCCTGATGTTTTCCAACCTTCTGGCTTGTCCCATGGGTGTAGTGAACTAATACTTCATATACCAGAGTAACGCACATTCTCTGAATGTTGTTACTATCTACGTTATTTGTGTATCATCATCCTGGACCTGCTTCACGATCCATATTGCTTCACAGAAAAATAAGTGTTGTTCCGGATCTTTTTTTCCTTCTCCGTGGAAGACATGCATTCTCAAAGTGGGGTCTACCCCCGCCATTGTGTATTGCGCAGTATTTTCCCTCGGTGTAATACCCATAGGATAAAGCCAAGTGTACATATGAATGTAACAATCATTTACATATAAGCTGGTGAGTTGATATAACAAGTTGTTATATTGGTTTTGAGTGCATTAAGTTAGTGCACAAGAATCTCAAACCAAATGAGTTCACACAATTGTAAAATGACACAATGCTTAGTTTAATGTTTCGGTGTGAACCTGTGTAAATACACATGAATGTCACATTGAAATGGAAAACAACTTAATGTATGTAGAGCGCACAAGTGTAAGTGCGAAATAATTTCGCATTGAAGGAAAAGGCATGCAACCTTGGAATCAACGCACACTGGCTTAGTGCGCATGCTTTTGGAGGACAAAGAAGCCTTTTTGTATATATGTTATGTTGTAATGCACAATTGTGTCAGGACGTGAGGGTGACATACTGATGAAAGAGTGTGTGCAACCCATAATTTTCACATGCACTAGTTTAGTGTGTGAAATTTATGTTTTTTTAGGCTGGTGAGTCGGGACACAAAATATCAGTATTGTGGTACTGAGATCATAAATGTAATCACATGAAAATTTAATGAAAGTACATCCCTGCGGTAGAACGACCACATAAAAAGAGAATGGGAGGCTTAAAATCCACTAGATGAGGTTAAGGGGTCTGGGTTAAAGGGGCTTAAACCCAAAAAGGAATATTATATTAATATTTCTTAAAAAGTGAAAATTAAGGATATTATATTATATCCTAAGTCCTAAAGAGGGGACAAGTGGATGAAAGTAGTTCTCAACATGACAAGTGTCAATTTGGGAACATGTTGTGGACTGAAGACAATTCTCAATGTGACAAGTGTCAAGTTGGGAACATGCAGTAAAAGAGTTTGGAGTTAGTCCATTCTGGTATGGGGAGAGGAATAATCATTCGATGATTATGCACAGGGTGAACGAGTTGTGGGGGGAGCCAACTGTTCTTTCATCAACCCAATTGTTCTATCATGAACCGACTGTTTTGACATATAACTCTTTAGTGAGTGAACCTGATTTTTATTGTGATCAATATGTTGATTACTGTCGCAGATACCTATATATGGCTTATCTTGGAGAGCTATACTGAAGAGGAGGGTTGCCAGGCTCATGGGTCATTAAATTGAAGAGGTGGTTTGTCATGCCCGTGGGATTTTGGACTGAACAGGTGGGTTGTCAGGCCTGCGGGATATTTCATTCTCTTCAGGTGAGAGAATTGTTGGGAATTGTTTACCGAGGTGTCAACCTGCAGCGACAAGGATCTGATACTTCCTATCCATCCTATTGTTGAAGCCCTGGAAGTGGGGAAGTCGAAGGACTGTTGGATAGAGAAGGGAAACACTTCTTGGGGTTGGACATGTATATGGGGAATGAGATATTGTAGGTTGTTAGTGTGAATTGGCATCTATGATGAAATTTCATGTAACTAAGTTACCTGTGACTAAGTTCCTGTTGAGTGAGAGACTTTAGCCTGGTTGGGAACCCTTACCCAAGTGGATTTTAGCACCAACTCGGGGGTGAACCACTATTGAGATTTATGAACTGTGCGGTCTAAGGCTAGGAGGAACGTGGAAGGTATGTCTGCAGTTGGTTCCTTTTACTCAAAGACAAGTTCAAATTGTGTATTAATCCATGTGTTACAGTCACAATTGTGCATCAGTTTTCATGGGTTTATTATGTTTATGA
>ML803615.1:123135-144331 GCA_009831015.1 Picea engelmannii | reverse complement strand
CGACAGATTGAGTGGAATTGTTTAAATAAGATTCACAATTCGTGAAGGAATTTGGAAAAATTTGCACCAGAAATGTCAACCAATGGCACACACAAGAATTTTTTGTTGCAGAGGTTGAATTTGGGTATATTGGAGTGAAATTGAACGAGTTTCATGATTTTAGAACGTTCATGGTGGAAATTGGTTGAGAATCGGACAAAAGCCCCAATTTCCACAACGAAAATTATGGAAAAAATCAGTTAAGTGATATAAATCATTGTGCGCGCTAAGTAGTAATATTGAGCAGGTGTGCACATTGAATGTTGGTGTCGTGTAGAAAAAAAGGATGCACAAGGTATGTGCACAAAAGTGCGTCATTGCGCCATGAATAATAGGTGGTGTGCGCAAAATATAGATGCGCAATAAAAATGCACTAAGTTTTCATCGTAAGGCGCAAGCCTATGTCACACAAGTAATAGTGTGATGCACATGATGTGTGCTTGGCATATTGGCAGAACAAGATTTCAATTGTTGGTTCACACAACATTGGTATGTTGTGCATGCATAATCACGTCACTCGAAGGTATAATTACTAGCATGCAGTATAAATAAACTTAACCTTGGAGTGGTGTAATGTAGTGCTGGTAGTGCACATAGAGCATCAGTTCCCAACACAAAGGTTGTGCAACAGAGTATTGACACACGATATAAATCTACACACACTAGATAGTGGTGCATGGTGTATGCGCTACGTTCTAGCGTGTTGTAGTTAACTTTCCAAGAAATCAGAAGAGACATTTTGATGCTGTATGAAAACATAATTGTACATAATTTCATGGTTTTGTTAACTTGTTTAGCCTAAATTTGTTTTTTGGTTTCACATTATTTAGAGTTAACAACATTATATCAGAATAGGATCAACACAAGTTTAGAATCATGGAATATGTACAGGGGGTTTTCAACTATGAAGAAGAGATCAGAGGAATGTATGTCCATATGGGTAATGAAGGTACAAATTCAAATGGACATGGAGAAGGTAAGGAAGAAAGCATGAACTTGGTGGAAACCATAAAAAGTTTACAAAGGGGTGTCCTGAGTCATAAACATGACAATGAGAGGATTATGAAAGCCAAGGAGCTCCAGGAAGACTTCAACATTAAGTTGATGTAGAGCTTGGAAAGAATAGAGAAGAACATGGATAAGAAGACTGAGTCAAGAATATCATGAAACTATAAGTCTCGTGATAAGAGGGGAAGATCAGTGCGCAACAAAAGTGTTGGCAAACAACACCACCACTCTCCAAGGAATTCCACTAGGAGATCATGCAATAGTTCAAGTCCTATCAAGAAACCTAAGAAGACTGGGGTGGATGAACTACATGGGGAAATGAAAAAAATTAAGCCTCTTACTTTTGATGATGGACACAAGAAAGATGAGGATGCAGAGACATGGTTGCTAAATATGCGAAAGTATTTTCAGTTGCATAATTACTCTTCATAGGAAGAAGGTATTTAATTGTTATTTATCAGCTCAAGGGAAAAGCATCAATGTGGTGGGACCAATATGTGCAATTATAGAATATTTATGAGAAGAAGGTGACTTGGAGAGAATTTAAGAGGTATTTTCAAAGGAAATACTTGACCAAGAGATACTATGACAAGAAAATGAAGGAGTTCTTTGAACCCAAGCTTGGGAGTATGACCATAGATGAGTATGAAAGGAGGTTTTTAGAGTTGTTGAAATATGTTTCCTTCATCAAGGATGAGAAAGTTAATATTCAGATATATTTGAATGGTATGCCATCATTTATTAGTGACATAATACAATATGATGACCCCAAAACATTGGAGGAAACAATAAGAAGGGCTAAGTGCCTTTACGATCAACAAAAAGGGAAAGCATCTTACCATAAAGCTTCAGAAGAAAAGAAGAAAATAAATATGAAATAGAGGAAGAAGGGGACTAAGCCACCATTCTTTAGAAATAACTATCAGGAACAACAAACTTCTAAAGAATCCAGAATGACATAATCATTAGGGAAAGGGACAAGGAAACCACCTATTCAGTGTTGGGGTTGTAAAGGAGATCATTTTTTAGGAAAATGTATGAATTACCTTACTCAATCATTTCAAATATTGCATGGCTAGGACAAGATATTCGAGAATGTCACCCTTGGTTTTATAGCCTCAAAATATTCTCTCAATCCATAAGTATTAATTACAAGGATTAAGGTTGATTTATTAATGAAAAGAATGTTGCAATATAAAATAAAGTTTATATAATTTTATGAAATATACACAGATTACAGAAAGTAAACATGGAGATCAAAAAAGCGAAAAGTAACCAAGTCATCAATACACATATATGAGACAAAATAGAAATCTGATTTTATTTCATTCTGAGATATCAAAAGTGCTTTGTCTTTACAAAACCCCTGCAAGGGCATGGACCAAAGTCTGATTTAGGGATCCCCGATGAACACCATACAAAAAGACTCTGACAATCAATTAAAACTGAAATTTATAATTTGGATCAGCTTGCCATAAACTGTTTCCATTTTGACTTTGCAAGATACCCTTTATAAACCATGAAACTTAATTCACAAACAAACAAGAATACACAGACTATCAAGGATGGATCAACACCTCTAAAAAAAAGCATCTGAAAAGTTTAGTTCAGTCTTGAACCATGCTGTCTACAACATGACCCTATTATCAAAAAGAGAATTAGTCCTTCAATAAACTCATAAATGAATGAAAACTGAAACTATCTCATGAAACCAAAAGAGAAAACCTTAGTCTTTCTTTCTCCTTCTATTCTCCCCTTGTTTTCTCTTCTCATTCAACTTTTATTCTTTCCAAAGAAGTTGAAGTAGTTCAACTACTTTCTTTGGTTAAGTTAGTTTGACTTAACTAATTAGTTTAGGAGAGGTAAATAATAATAATATAGTTAAGGGTCTTTAATTAATAATAACTATGTAGATGGGACCCCTTGTGACTCCCGTAAATATATTCTTTTCAAATCATAAATTATAACACAAAAAGGATAATCATTTAAACCACATGCCACCCTTGTATCTCCCTTAAATATCCTCCAAAATGGATATTTTAAATATCATAAATAATTAATAACATATCCAAAAAATATATAAATATCCACATCATCCATATTATTCACAAAATACCGAAATAGAGCTTGTTTTCCAAACTTTTTGAAAACCATTAACATTGCATTCATCAACTCAAATCATAAAAAACACAATCTAAAAGCCATACTTGCCACTCTGGGAGGCAATTTTTCTTTTTTCATTGTTGTCCCCCTTTGATTTCCCGGAAGTAGCTCGTGGTTGATTAGAACCTTGAGGTTGTATTTCACTGATCACATGGGAACAATCATCCTTTAAATTCATGCAAGAAGACATGGATTTTGAGGAATCATCTGAGGGAGAAGAAGGGGAGGCAACTGCTTTTCCTATATCTTGCATAGGTTGGGGAATCTCAGTTTTTAGTCTTTTACTAGCATGTGAAGATTGAACAGGTGAATTAGCACAGGAAATACGAACATTCTGATTGACAAGTGGTGGGAGAGGCAATGACATATTGGGCCATCCACGATGGTGAGATACAACTGGGTTGAAAATCTCTTTCCATCCATCATTTGTAGGGACTTCTGGTTGCAAGGACACATGTGGAGGAACGAGAATGCCAGGGATGTTCTGAGGCTGGAAAGGAGGTCTTTCTGGCCGAGGGTGTATTATTCCATGACCAATCAATTTAAATAACCCAGCTTGGAACAACTGGTTCAATTCTTGGGGATCAACGTCAAAATGGATGGAAAATATAGGCCTTCTAGTCCCTCAATTCCAATTTACCTTGCCTCTTTTATTTTTTCCATCGCTGCCCCTACTTAAGAAACTCATCCTGTAGCAACAGTTCATCAATAACTAAACTCTTAATAAACCATACATGACACTCTATTACATGAATAAAAAATTGGCTTAGAAATTGACACGTGATACATACAAATCCATCCATAACAAACCATTTAATAATCGCCAAGTGAACAAGGGGTGATAGGGTTCATGGGACATATGGAGGGAGTGTAATTAGTGAAAAGTGGTATAATGACAGGGGATTAATACATGAATATTGTTCAACAATTAATTAAATAATTTAACTGTGTAATAAAATACCAAAATATCAGTCACCAATCCTTGTTTTCTTATCCTTTGTCTCTTTTATACAGACTTCCTTTTTAATTTATTTCACAGAACAGAGATTCCATAAATGAAATTGGGATTATGAGGGGAATTTGATGAGAGAAAAGTGGTAGACTGATAGGGAAATAATATGGATATTGTTCAAATAAAAATAAATCAAAACATGCAATCAAACATATATTTTGTTCCGACCTTCAAAGATCAACAATATTCACTTTTCAAAATCACAATTTAAATGGTTACTTCCTTTGATAATTTTGCTTGTTGGATTCCAAACAATAATCTATATGCCCAGAACTATTTAATTACAACAACCTTTGTATTCATATAATCATTACATGACATTCATTACGAAAAGCATTTCAATCGATATGAGATCCCACAATAACCCTTTGATCCACAATCATTAACTCAATATTTAATCTTAAAACAAACATGAACATGTTGAGTATTTATAACCATTTGTAGCCATCAATTATTTAAACACTGTCTAAAGAAATCAACTGGACGTTATAACTCTTAATTGGTCCTCAAACAATTTTCACATAGGTGACCCCTTTATATAGCCAAAATAACGATTGAACCAAATAACATTCAATATTTTGAGCCCAAGCTTCAAAAAAATTAGTGTGTACAGACTTCTTCCAGAATTGCCAAACGAGGGACACAACCAAAATTGTGCCCAAGCAATCAAGCATGCACAGTGCTCCATCAACCATTGATTGGAGTAAAATGATATCAATATCATATTTAGGGTTTAAAACAACAAGTGGAAAGTAAGAACAGGTGGTTCGACCAGAGGATTAAGACTTCGAATAACGCAGATAGCTCATGCCTTTCACAGTTTACCACGAAACCATAACATGTAACAATACTCTCGGCTGTAAGGATTACCAAAACGACGGACTGTCAATTCCAACAGGAAAACGAAATGAATCCAATATCTTTAATCAACACTGGAAAATGAGTGACTAAGCACAAACCCAATCCCGACCAGAAAGCATCCATAATTCTTCTATCAACTTTTGGGTGATGTTAAACTCATATTGTGCAATATTCTCCAGGAAAATGTGTCAGTGATGGAAACACAAGGTAGCTAACAACTCATAGTTTTTCCAAGACAAGGCACAAATATTTTAATCTTTCATCAGTTCACATTGCAACCCACAGGGTTGAAAAATACTAGCCATAGAGACGAACATGGAGTGGGAAACTTAAAAACAAAGACATGTTATGACAATACATAAGTAGGATACACGCAAGGCTCAGAGATTTGGCAAGCCATGATACTCAATTTCAATAGAGATTCCAAACCCAAAACCCAAACCATAACCGAGGAGGCTTCACTGCCATTTTTATCCAATAAACCCATGCAAATATTACACACATCAATGAGAGCATAACCATTTCTTTTTTTAAATGCCAACAGTCCAAAATAATCACCATAAGAAACCACATACATAAACACCAATACATAGTTCAAATATCTCTTAACAGCTCAAGAATCACACAGACCACGGGCAATCCAGAGCCAAAAGTTGATTCAAAGGTCATAGTAACCATCATGGATGGAAGAGTAAGAAACCCATACCTGGAAAATCATGCGCGAGGAATAAAACTAGATTGTATACCTCCTTCACGACCAAAATATGCAGAGCAACAACAACTACCAGAGCCAAAAGTAAAATGCAAGAATGACTAGGGTGACAGGCTCGAGAGGACTTTGAGTGACGTGTAGTAAGTGCATGTCGCTTCTCCCTCTCAATATCATTCAATTAAAAGTACGATCCCAGCCAATTCACCATAGCACTACACAATAATCAACCAAATATCCATTTCCATATCAAATTTGCAAAGTGTGACACCCCTTGGTAATGTCCAACTTCTTTAAAATAACAATGTGCTAGGAACATAACCCAATGTGCAACCATATATGAAATTAAACTAAGGTGCAAAACCATAGTAGAAAGGGTCAAGAGCACACATCCTTTGTCATAATAAATCACAACATTAGAACTTGAATAAAGTTCTTTGATTCAAAAGAGCTCCATTATTATCCTTTATCAAGATCATTTAAACCATTTAATGCCATGTTTTAATCAACCAACCATCACACGTTACCACAACATTTTAAACCATGATTTGAAACAATGAATTGTAGAAGACTATGCGGGTACCATCACAAAAGAAAACAAACTATAAACACAACATATCCACCATGGTGCCATAAGTCCAACAAGGGGGTCCCACCTACTAGTTTATTATTATTATTATATATATATATATATATATATATATATATATATATATATATATAATAAATCTTGGCAATCATTTGCAAGCATAGTATTCATCGTTGTGCTTTTAAGCGTCAACAATCATATGTATAGAGATTTACCTCATTGAAGTGAAATAGTGAGGATTATTCACAGCTCACAGCAAGTTGAAACATTAGAGGACATGGGAAGAAGTATACCTAAGATCTATGCAGACTTGGAAAACAAGAAAGTAGAGTTTTAATCACACATTATTTAAGTAGAAGGTAAGATCAATAATCAACCCATTTCTATTTTCATTGATTCAGGATCTAGTCATACTTATCTAGATCCTAAGATGGTGGAAAGGTTTCATTTTCCAAGAAGCAATCTTGGAAAACCTTGGATGGTACAACTAGCTACATGATATAAAAGAATATTAATGAGATGGTCAAAGCATGTCCAATGAACATGAATGGACTGAACACTAGTGCAGATCTAAACATCATACCTTTAGGTTCCTATGATTTCCTAATTGGTATGGATTGGTTGGATCAACATCATTTTGTCATAGACTATTATAACAAAGAATTTAATTGCTTGGATGAGGAAGGAAACTTAAGGATAGTACAAGGAATTCCCAGAGCAGTGACTGCCAGAGAAATGTTAGCCTTACAACTGAAGAAAAGTTACAGGAAAGGGTGACAAACATTTTTTGCGCAGATGGAAGAGACACCTAAGGGTAAGGTGTTAGACATTGAAGATTGCACAATCGTGAAAGAGTTTGAAGATGTGTTCAAGGAAATACCAGGATTACCACCTAAGAGGGATATTGACTTCTCTATCAATCTGATTCTTGGAGCAGCTCTAGTATCTAAGAATCCTTACAAGATGAGTACACCTGAACTGAAGGAATTGTAGATGCAACTTGAAGAGCTTATAAAGAAGGGGTATATATGCCCAAGTGTGTCACCTTGGGGTGCCTCAGTATTTTTTGTAAAGAAAAAGGATGGAACTTTGAGACTTTGTATTGACTTCAGGAAGTTGAACAAGGTAACTGTGAAGAACAAGTAACATTTTCCTAGAATAGATGACCTATTTGATCAGTTGAAAGATGAAAAAATATTCTCCAAGATTGATCTCAAGTCAGGATATCATAAAGTAAGAATTAAAGAAGAAGACATCATCAAGAATGCTTTCAGAACAAGGTATGGCCATTATGAGTTGACAATGGTTCCATTTGGATTAACGAATGCACCAATTATCTTCATGTGTCTCATGAATGGTGTATTCAAGAATTACTTAGATAAGTTTTCCATTTTCTTCTTGGATGACATTTTGATATATTCTAAATCTGAAGAAGAGCATGAGAAACACTTGATAATGGTGTTTCATATATCGAGGGAGCATCAATTGTATGCCAAGTTGAGAAAGTGCTCATTTTACCATAAGAAACTTCATTACTTGGGTCATATTATTTCAAAGGAGGGGATAACAATAGATCCAAAAAAGATAAGATCCATTGAAGGATGGCCAACATTAAGGAATGTCTCAGAGATCATTCATGGGTCTTGCAGGCTACTACAGAAGATTCATTGAGGGCTTCTCAAGGATTACACATCCAATTAATTCCTTGCAGAAGAAAGGTGTGAAGTTTGAATGGACATAATATCGTGAAAGGCATTTCCTGCATTTGAAGCATTTATTAACAAGTGCTCCAATACTGAGGATTGTTGATCCAAATGAAGATTTCATTGTATGCACCGATGCATGTAATGAGGGACTTGGTGGAGTCCTTAGTCAAAATGGGTATTTAGTGTGCTATGAATCAAGGAAGTTGAAGGAGAATGAAAGATACGATGCAACTCATGATTTGGAGTTGTCATCCATAGTACATGCCTTGAGGATGTGGAGGCACTACCTCATGGGAAAAATATTTGAGTTAAGGAAATACCACAATGGTTTGAAATACTTGTTTGGACAACCAACTGTTAATGACATGAAAAGAAGATGGTTAGATTTCATCAGTGAATATGACTTTGACATAAAGCATATCAAAAGTAAAGAAAACAAAGTGGCATATGCACTCAGCAGGATAGTGCATGAGATGCATGATACAACCATTAGCATGTATTAATCAGACTTGAAATATAAAATTCTAGAAGCTTCAAAATCAGATCATAAATACACAGAGTTGAGGGAAAAACTTTAGCAAGGTATTTTACAGAATAAATTTGAAGACTAAAATATGGAGAGTGATGAAATTATCAAATACAGAGGCATAATTTATGTTCCAAATTCATGAGAATTGAAATATCTTATATTGGGAGAAATGCATAATATACCTTATGTTGGACACCCATGTTACCAGAAAACTATTGCAGTTGTCAAGAGCCAATATTATTGGCCAGGAATGAAGAAAGAAGTTGTTGATTTTATTGCCAAGTGTTTGGCATGTCAAAAGGTCAAGGCTGAGCATAGACACCCAACTGGTATTCTACAACCATTTCCCATTCTTGAGTGGAAGTGTGAAGTGGTAACAATGGGTTTTATTACTAATATACCCATAACCAACAAGAAGCATGATTTTATCAATGTGGTGGTGGACACACTTACCAAAGATACCCATTTTATTCTAGTAAAGCTTACTCACAAGGCATCTAACATAGTTGATATCTATCTGAGAGAAATAGCTCGATTGCATGGAATGCCCAAGAAAATTGTGTCTAACAAAGATCCAAATTTTACTTCAAATTTTTGGAAGGGATTGTTCAAGGGGTTTTGAACAAAGCTACATTTTAGCACACCTTATCATCCAGAGTTAAATGGGAAGACAGAAAGGGTGGATCAAGTAATAGAAGATATGTTAAGGATGTATGTCATGGATAAACCATCCAAATGGGAGGATTATATACACTTTATAGAGTTTGCTTACAACAATGGGTACCAAGCATCCCTCAAGATGAGCCCATTTGAGACACTCTATGGCTGAAAATGCAACACACTAGTCAGTTGGGATAACCCAGCTGACTACGCAGTAGTTGGGATAACCCAGCTGACTACGCAGTAGTTGGGATAGAACTACTTAGGTAAATGGAAGAATAGATGATGAATATAAAGAAAAATTTAAAGGTTGCATAGTTCATGAAGAAAAGTTATGTTGATAAGGGAATAACTCATAGGGAATTTAATGTGGGTGATCATGTGTTCCTGAAAGTGAAGGCCAACATAAGTTCCCTTAATTTGGGAAATTGTTCAAAGTTGGCAGCGCAATTTTGTGGGCCATTTGAAATCCTCGAAAGGATTGGGCCTATAGCATACATGCTTACCTTACCTGCATCAATGCATATTCATAATGTATTCCATGTATCATTGATTACAAGATATGTACCTAATACTAATAATGTCATTGATTGGAATGTGATTCAGGTGGAGCAAGAAGGTGGTTTTCAAGTGAATCAGGTGTGCATATTGGAATAGAATATCAACTAGCTCCGAAATCGAGCCATAGAGATAGTAAAGGTCCAATGGACCTGGTATGGTCCTAAGGATGCGACTTGGGAGCATGAGGATGCTATGCAGGTAGAATACCCACATCTTTTTGAGAACTTTTGATTTTTTATTGTACATGTGTATATATTGCACTGAGGACAGTGCATAAATAAGGGGGGGGATTGTAATATCCCTAGGATGAACCCACGTGTACAGATGAATGTAAATTTCATTTACATATAAGATGGTGAGTTGATAGAATAATTTAGTGTGCGAGAATATCACATCAAAGGAGTGTGCACAGTTGTAAAATTACACAACACGCAGTTTAATGTTTTGGTGTGCACCTATGTAAATACATAGGAATGATGCACTAAAATGAAAAACAACTTAATGTATGCAGTGCACACAAGTATAAGTGAAAAATAATGGCACATTGAAGGAAAAGGCGCACAACCTTGGATTCAACGTGCACCGGCTCAATGCATAGGTTTTTGGAGGCCAGAGAAGCCTTTTTGTATATATGTTATGATGTAACGTGCACCTGTGTAAGGGAATGAGGGTGATGAATTGATGAAAGAGTGTGTGCATCCCATAAGTTTCACACGCACTAGTTTAGTGCACAAAATTTTTGTTTTTTGAGGCTGGTAATCTGGAAAACAAAAGATTGGTACTGCGGTACTGAGATTGTAAATGTAGTCACATGCAAATTTAATGAAAAAACATCCTTGCGATGGACCAACCATGTAAAAAGAGAATTGGGGGATTAAAATCCACTAGATGAGGTTAAGGGGGTTGGGTTAAAGGGGATTAAACCCAAAAAGGAATACTATATTAATATTTCTTAAAAAGTGAAAATTAAGGATATTATATTATATCCTAAGTCTTAAAGAGGGGACAAGTGGCTGAAAGCAGTTCTCAATAGAACAAGTGTCAAGTTGGGAACATGCAGTCAAATATTTTGGAATTAGTCCATTCTAGTATGGGGAGAGGAATGATCATTCAATGATTATGCATAGGGTGGCCAAGTTGTGGGGGGATTCGATTGTTCTGTCATCGACCCAATTGTTCTGTCATGACCGAACTGTTCTGTCATATAATTTTTCAGTGAGTGAACCTGATTGCTACTGTGATCAATATGTTGATTACTATCGTAAATACCTGTACATGGATTAGCTTGGAGATCTAGACTGAAGAGGTAAGTTGCAAGGTCCGTGGGTTATTAAACTAAAGAGGTGGGTTGTCAGGCCCATGTGATTTTGGACTGAAGAGGCAAGTTGTTAGGATCGTGGAAGATTGAATTCTCTCCAGGTGAGAGAATTGTTGGGAATTATTTCTTGAGGTGCCAAAATGCAGCGACAAGGCTCTAAGACTTCCTGTCTGGCCTGTTGTTAAACCATGGAAGGGAAGTGGGGCAGTTGAAGGATTGTTGGACAAAGAAGGGGCACACTCCCTGGGGTGGGGCAGGCATGTGGGGAATGAGAGATTGTAGGTTGTTAGTGTGAATTGGCATCTGTGAAGGACTTTATTGTAACTAATTTACCTATGAATGAGTTCCTATTGAGTGAGAGACTTTATCCTAGTTAGGAACCCTTACCCAAGTGGATTTTATCCCCAACTAGGGGGTGACCCACTGTTGAGATTTATGAACAATGAAGTCTAAGGATGGAAGGAACGTGGAAGGTCTACCCATAGTTGGTGCCTTTTACTCAAAGATAAGTGCCAATTGTGTATTAATCCATGTGTTATAATCATATATATATATATATATATATATATATATATATATATATATATATATGCAATTGTGCATTGTAGAATGTATTTTTGTGTGTTTTAATTAGTGACAGAGTTTTATGAGAGTAATTTTGGCTGAATTGCTAGTAATTTGGTATCATAGAAATAAAGTTTTAATTGGAATTTCTTAGTAGGTGGTTGGCATTGTTACACTTGGTGTCACTAACTGAATATGGGTTGGCATAATAATTCCACTACTCTGACTACATTTATTGTTATCCTTATTTCCTTCACTAACTACAAGAATTCGCGACAACATTTCAAATCTCAAAGGCACAAACGGGGTCGTGGGTTGGATTTAGAGTCTAGCTTGAGTGGGGCTACTGGGATGTAATGGATCTCCTTTTGTTGGATTGGGATGAAAATCATTTTCCTATTCCTCTATGAACGATATTTCTTCAATATGGATTAGTACACCAGTGTCTCTTTCCTCAATCTCATTGTGTTTCCCTTCTCTATCAGCCAAAGTCCTCTTCCTACGGTACCAAAATATTTTTCCTCTACGCAACACTCCAATCTCTTCTTCTGTCACACCTTATTATTCTCTTGGAATTCTCATTCCATCTGTTCCTTATTTATTTTTTCCTACATTCCTCTTCTCCATACTCTTAGACCATCCCCTGGTCATCCCCCAACCCCCTATGAACACAAAGGTGCCTAGCTTCTAGGGTGATTGAATTCCAACTTCATAACCCCATTATCACACAACAACATCTTGACCGAAGTAGACACTGATTTCAAATATATTCCACATGAACCATTAAAAAACTCTCTTTTAGCAACACTATATGACTGGGTATGATCTATAGAAAAATCATTCATATAACCCCCCAATACACTATCCAGTCAGAAATCAAGTGTGCGTGAGATCCAATTGCTTATGGTATTAACTTGTTGGATCAACTCAGGGGTCCAACTCATCGAAACAACAGTGAAATTTTTTCCATTCTTTTTAGCTAACCTCTATAACCACTCATCCAAAATTATCAAGAAATCAACAAAGAAAATCTCATGTAATTCTGTAAATGCGTACCTATGTAACCATTGCTTTGAGATGATCTACGAGTTCTTATCTTGATATTTGGAAAACTTGTGCTCGTTCATCTATATCCATTTTCTGGTATCTTCCTTAGTCATCCTCCACATTTCCTTCAGTGGTAGATCCTTGTCCCGACAACGGAACCATTTGTTGTCACATAGTGGGAAAACCTAGGGTTCAACATGAATTCACCAACAAAACCCTTAGATACCTCAGGCGATACTTCACCTACGTGTGGATGATTATAAAAGGGTCAGTATCTGAGAGTTTTGTTGGTGAATTCATGTTGAACCCTGGGTCTTCCCACTGCGCACCAACAAGTTGTTTCCAATTCTTAAACATATTTTTCTTCACAATTTATGTATAATGATTTCCTCTCACTACACTTATTCCCACTACTATAGTTTTTGTCACAATTAACATAGTCCCTTTTATATTCTTTCATCCATTTGTTGAGGTGTCAATCTTGTAGGTTGAGTGATTTTAGGAGAGGAACATGGTGCTTCCTATAGGTGTTAGTGGCCACCCTTCTAGTATCCATAATTTTACTTTCAACTTTTCTTTCCACTCTAAAATAATTCTCTAGGTATTAAGGTTCCAAGAGACACATCTCATGTTGAATGCTCTCTTGTAAAGTACCCATAAATAGATCCAACAAATTATCCTCTAGAATGTACTTTACTTTGAGACCGAACTTTTGAAATTTTTGAATGTGCACTGTAATTGGACCTCTTTACCTAATATTTATTAGTTGTATAAATAATGTGTTGACATTAATATCCCCATAATGTTCTATCAATTCAATTGTAAAAATGGACCAAGATAAAAAATAATCCTTTTCACAATCACAAATCCATTGTACCACACAAATTGATCATGTTCTAAATACAAGGATGCAATGGTTACCTTTTGTAAAGTTGAAACTTGGTGTAAATCAATGAATTTATCCATATGGAATATCCATGTTTTAGGATATTTACCATCAAAATTTCTCATATCAATCTTAGGAATGAAGTAGTTCCTAGGTTCCAAGTTGAACCCCTGATGATGCAAATCTTGGAGTGATGAATGATTAAGGCTCTAGAACTCAATCTTCATGTTCTATAAATATGTTAATTTTTTCCCCATATGTGACTATGATTGAACCATTTATTTCTCCTTATTTTCATGACTTCGTTGGGTCACCTTATCACTTTTCTGGATCTTATCATCTAAGGTATTTATGAGCATGCCTTCCATGGAAATCTATAATTTTCCATCTTTTGATCCATACACCATCTCAAATTTTCCATTTTATCTTCCATTTACCTTTAAATGTTTTCTTGTGAGAATTTAAAATCAACCTTTTTCAACATATTTCCATCCATGTCATCAAATTTGTTTCTTAATTAGGATATTTAGTTCCCCAAGTCTTTGCATTTTACAAGAGTCGTGGATGAGCTCTCGAGAGGTTTCGAAGGTGTACAATTTTTTTACATGATATATTACCATATGAGCCACAACTATTATTTACCTACATTTATCCTCTATTTATGTTTACAACACTTTTTGAGTCGCCCCAAATAGATCCTTCAATCAAAAGTTATGTAAGTTTCAAGTTAAAATATATATTTTTAACCTTTATTTGGAGACTATCCTTTTAGTCAACCATGTAAGTTTCAAGTTAAAATATATTTTTTTAACCTTTATTTGGAAACTATCCTTTTAGTCAACCCTTGTAGCTGATGTAAATCCAAATATTTTGCAATTTTGAGTCTAAAATATTGGCATATTTTATATTCATATGTCCTCTCTACAATTCCATAGGTCTCACTGAATTATTATGTTCCAAGGAAAAGTTATGATATACTTCCCGAAACTTTATTGGTTTTGGCAACCTTAAGAAGAGTAAACTTGTATAGTATGCCATGAATCCAATGTTATATATCTAATTTTGAAATTTGTGTCTAAAACACTATATTATATAATATATCCAACTCCATTGGTGGCACTCAATTTTGATCTCTCTAGCTTTAGATATGATTGTTTTACTAATAATATCTATTTCATACTAGTTTTAGGACGAGTGAAAACCCCTAACTTTCATAGCCTATAAATATGAAAGTATAGTGCAAAATAAGCTGAAATTTGGATACAATTTATTTCAATACTTCAACATGTACTCTTAGCACCCAAAAAAATTCATACCTTGAAAATTATCCAAAACAAATTATAGAAAAAATGGTAAGATGACACGTTTAAAGGATCCCAACCAAGGACAAGATACTTTCATACCAAATGTTCTGTACAAAATAGCCCAAATAATATAAAAATAAAAATAATAAGTAACTCCATGCCTTGAGAATAAAATATAATGAATGAATAATAAGCCTCTTTTAGGGAGTGTTGACTCTTAAAATCATCATGAAGTCACCAAACTGCAAAGAATTGCAAGGCACATATAATTTTAAAAAAATAACACACACACACACACACACACAAAGTAAACTAATAAGTGGGACCCCCTATAGTGTTCCTTAAAACATCAACTAAGGGTAATTTCATTTTTTGTTGTGATAAGATGTCATGAATGCAATTCAGGATCTACATGTCTACTTAATGCAGCCTTAGTTCGACACTGCTCTCGACTACAGGTAAATTGCGACAGGTTGAAGGTGACCGAAAATTAAACTCTCCTCTTCATGGAAATATGATTTGATGCAGTAATATTGGTTGATAAAAACTGTAAAATACAATAGCCAAAGAATTAAAAAATATGGCATGGAGGCATAACCAAGGGTTTCACTCCTTTGCTTATTTCAATTTTGGTTTAAAAACTGTTTGGGTCACATGTCTCATGGTCGTGTTAATCTTTGATTAATATATATATATATATATATATATATATATATATATATATGATTGCTTTTCAAAATGGTTTCATATAATCCATCACTTACAAGACTTTTGATGATAATACATTGCTTCAACATATATCATACTATATTTCTTGCACATTGTCTCGACATAGCTCAACGTTCTTGGTTACATGGTAGTGGTGGAGGGATTATATGGTGGTGTATTTTCTTTTGCATAAATTTATATGGAATATTTTGTTACCACTACAACCCAGTCATACTTTGGTTATGTAATGGGCGACCTCCAATACTTTGACATGGCGCATGGTACATTCGGTAGGTTGGCTATTAATGGAAATATTTGAAGGCGGGTGATATCAACAATGTGGTGCGCATAAGTCACTTGGTGATTGTTGTGGGATGTTAATGTGGAATTCCATTTGACATGTCACACGATGGTGATTAATGCTAGCCTCCACCTCAACCCGACGTGACTTGCAGTGAATGCATGAGGTAATTTTTTGGGTTTACCACCTGGAGGTTTGGCTATCGGTTTCATTTGTTTTGAGGTTCGAAGGTAAGGTGGAACTCTAGACTGTAACTGCTGCAACGATTTTCCAAGGCATATAAGTTCAACACAATTTCAGGTACTGGGTTTCGACTTTTCTTCCTTATAAGTTCAATTCATTGCAAAATAACTTAGTTGTGGCTATGTGAATGGTATGATATGATTTTTGTTGATTGTCTGCGTGCTTAGTTTCGATGCATGAAAATGATCTCTCATGATTGAAGGGAATTAATGCATAGTGGTTGATATTGAGTTATGAACGGTGCAAATATGTTGTTTAACTATGTGGATTTCTCTGTATTTTGTTTTGGGTTAAACCCCAATCATCATTTCGTCGCTACCCTCTTCTTGTGGAAATGAATTGTGTATTGGTTATTGGATTTGTTTAATTACAGGGTTGTGACCCTTCTGCCGATTCATGTAAATGGAGCACACACGGATATGGGTTTTGTTTATTTCATATCTTCATTATTAAATAATAAATAGTCTTGCGATCCTTTGGGTGTTCTATGATTTTTGGTGTATATTTGGGTGAAGCCCTATTTGGGTTATGGTTGTCATTGTTCATGCATGTCGACATTTAGAGTTTTGGGTTATAGGGAAATACCCTGCATGATATTATTATCGTTTTCATGAACTGTTTTGTGGGAAAATAAGATTAAAGCTATCTATTTTTTTTTTGTTTTTTTTATGACAAAAAGTTTGGATTTGATAGTATATGCGATCATTTTGAATGATCAACATTGGATGCATTGTCATATTGTAAGTTCTGGAAATTGTACAACATGCTCAACAACCTTGTTTGAATTCTGAAATAGTCAAAAATTTAATTTTGGGGATGAAAATTATGTCGACTAGGTTATGAGTAAATGATCATGGGTGAGATGTGAACATTACTATTGGTATTTGAGGAATGCAAAATTTGAAAAATATTTGTGATTAGTCACAATATTTGTGATAGGTCTTTGTTGGAGATATCTACTGTGATTAATAATCTTGATGACTGCTCAAAATGTTGATACGATCGAATTAAAAAGACAAATGTGCAATGATGTGACAAATGACACAATTGTAATCTGGAATGTTGATTGACTTGAAATAAAAGAAGAGGGAAACAAATGCAAGCCTACAATGTGATATTGAATTTTGGTTACACTTGTTTTAGCATGGATATGGTTGTTTTGTTTTGTACATTTTAATTAAAGAATGTCATAATCATTCCCTGTAATAATTATCACTTTTCTCTCATTATACTCCCAATTTGTTTTCCCAATTCCCTTATTCAATTCCTCATGCTTTAGTTATTGTAAGTAATAAACAATGCAGAATTGAAATGGTTAACCAACAATAAAAAATGATCCGTATGTGGTATGACATTTGCGTTATTTTGATGATTGGAAATTTCATTTAAGTTGTGATGATGGTTCATGCACAAAATTTCATGAATAAAAAAAACTAGTTATGGGTAAAGAACAATCCATTCAAACGCTCCCTCCATAATTATCACTTTTCGCTCATTACAATCCCTATCACACAATCCCAAGAGATCTTAAACTGCCCTGTTCTAAGTCATTACTAGTTTTAAATATGAATGACATGTTGTCTGCTTGCATTATTATGATTGTTTATAGAGCCAGATATAAATTATTGATTATACAAAGTTATTAGATGGTTGTTTGGTCATGCTTTGGTTATGATATGTGTAATTTTTTCAGCATGCTTTTTTTCAGCTGGGGAAGTCATGGCAGGAGAGGAAACAATAGAGGCTGAGACTAGGTCCTTGGTAAAGGGGTAATAAGAGGCTCCAATTTTCTATAAATTTTGATGCAGATTCAGAAGAATTAAATTAGTTGTTGTAGGCAGGTTTCCTCAACTTGGCTGGCCAAAAAGCCTATAGACCTCCACTTATACCTGAGAACCCTTATCCAAGTATCGGTAATCCAGTCCCAAACCATGTTTCTTCTCCCTTAGTTAGACCAGAACATGATGGATGGAAAAATGTTGTGCATCCTCCTTCTAGACAATCACATGGTTGGCCAAATATTGATCACCCTCAGTAGCATCCTTTCCATGCCTTTCCTACTGCTCCTTCCTTACATCAACATCCTATATCCCAAGCCTCACATGCACATCATGCCAAGGCCAAGGTCACTGAGCTTGAGGATAGTCCAGAGAAGGAGAAAGTAGTAGAAACTTAGTCAAAGTCATCACATTCAGTCACTTCACATGTGCAGGGAAATGATCAGAAATCTTCTAAGGCAGATTCATCAGTTGGGATAAATGAAAGGGCTAAAAGTAGTCATAGAAAGAGAGGCGCATCCTCTCACAACAAATATGGTTTTTTATGATTTTGTTGGTTTATTTTAGCATCTATGTATAAAATTATTTTCACTTTATCTGGAGACATCTCATGCTCTAACAATTCTATATTTTGGACAGCCTTGTGATTGTTATGCTTCATGTTTTGGATGGAATTATGTAATGGTTAAATTTTTGTAAAATTAATGATTTCCACATGGAGTGACAAGGGGCATTTTATTTCATCTTATGCATTTTAATGACAAGGGTTGTATGATGTGGCAAGCTGATGTGTCTTGCATCTAAGGTGGAAGTTACAAGGAGGAAATGATTCATTAATTGGTCTAAATAAAATAGGGGGTCCCCACTTATTAGTTTTATTTAGTACCCTTATCATATTATTATTATTATTTATTAATTTACTTGACAAGTCTCCTATTAATTAACTGATTGTTAGATAATGAGTTAACTAAAAGTGGTTGAATGATTCAACTACCCTGGAGATGTTTAAAGGAGTAGGTTGGACAAAGTAAAGAGGAGGAAACACATTTTGCTAATAAGGTATGCTCTTACTCCCAAGTGAGATTTCATTACTACTTCATTAATCTCTGATTTCTAAGCTAAGACACTTATTTTGATAGCAGGGTCTGTTGAAGGTGACTAAAAGTTAGGACCAAGGAGCATTGAATTCTGATATGCTTCCAGGTTGATTGTTTGTTTGATAGTCTGCAGACTTCTTTGGTTTTGTGGATTAGTTTCTCAGTACTAAATAGGATCCATGTGCAAAGTCATAATGGAGTGCAAGTTGTGGTTGTTGACTTATTATTCTTGGTATGAATTGAAGGCACTAGTGGCCTATGTGTGTGTGACCTTAGGTTACTAGACTTTCATTTGGTCCATACTTTGAAAGTATGTAAAGTGTATTGGTTGTTACATAATGAATGAATAAAATCATTGATGGTTTTGCACCTCTCTTGGTCTCTCTTCTTTCTATCAGACTATGTGATTTTGGTTCTTAAAAAAAACAGTTGGTCTTTAAGTTAATAACTTGAAGGTTAATGAACTTGCAATAAGGCTATAAATTAGGGTGATAATCATGTCTATCTTGTCTTATACAAACAAGATTCGAAAAAACGTTGTGAGGAGGACTTCCATTTATTTTACTCAACATTTTATTTGACTCCACATGGAAGGCAATATAGAATTGGCTTGAACCTAACTCTTTGGTTTTGAAAACAGAGAAGATTTTTGTTTATATACTCAAAAATTTTCTTTTTTCTTTGGTATTCTCTTTCAAATCTGGGTGGCGGAAGGTAGAAAAGGGAATGCCAAGAGAGGGAATATCTTTAACCCTCAAGTTTAAGCAAAGTGGTCATAGATGAAACACGATACAAGGTTGCAGACCGCAAGCCATTGTATTTCTTTCTGTTCCAACTACTTATCAGTACTCAAGCATACTTCTGTAAGAAAGGAAAAAATATGGTTGTACATGAATCATCTAAATTAGGATGAAATACGGTCCACAAAATTGAGGGAAAATAAACAAATAAATAAAGCTATAGTGAAATGAAAAATAAAGTTGTAATCAAACCTCAAGCAAAACAGAAAGTGAAGCAACAATATTGATGAAATAAAGTGCAAAAAAATAAAGCAACTGTACAACCTAAATTGATATTTACAAGAAACATTGATTTAGAAAATGTAACAGTTAGCTAGGCTCAACATAATGTTTCAAATGTGATCCATTAGTCATAAAAGAGAATAACCACTCTTCAAAGTCCTTTAACATGTAAGTATTATTTCCAACTACTAGAGAGATCTTGTAAGGACCTAACCAAAGTTTTTGGAATTTTGAGTGTTTGCCTTTATCAGCATGTGTGGAGTCCCAAAGAAAGACTCTGTCATTGAATTTAAATTTGACAGATTTGGCACGCTTGTCGAAGTACTTCTTGATTGTTTGCTGCCTTTTTTTTTTTTCAGATTTTCCAATGCATGGTTTCTTTGTTCTTCTAAGCCTAGCAAAGCATTCATTCTCTGGGAGATATCAGTAGAATTCAACTCTTCAGCCTGCATTGCTAAACAAAGAGATGTAAGTTCAATCTCAATGGGCATAACAACTT
The DNA here is from genome assembly GCA_009831015.1 of Picea engelmannii. NCBI lineage: Eukaryota > Viridiplantae > Streptophyta > Pinopsida > Pinales > Pinaceae > Picea > Picea engelmannii. The sequence goes on along the minus strand of ML803615.1, from coordinate 123,727 downwards.
CTTGAACATATAAAAGTTGAAAATGGGTGTAGCTAGTGCTATTTTTGGTGGTTGTGTGATCTTCCCATAATGCATATGTGAGAAGAGTATTCCATTGGTGGGGATTATCGTCAATAATCATTTTTAGGATTCTGATCAGGTTTTTGTTAGTGGAATTAGTTTGCCCATTTCCCTGATCGTAATAGGTGGATGAGGTGAATTGATTGACTCTGAATTTACTTGGAAACCGAGTAAAATTTGTCGAAATAAATGTTTATCCATTGTCTGAAATTGTTTTGATCAGAATACCAAAGCGAGAAAATATATTAGATTCTAAGAAGTTAATAACCCGCTCGTCCTGTGCATCCTTAAGAGGGACAAATTCAGTCCACTTGGTAAAGTAGTTTGTTGCTATCAGGATAAATACATGCCTTGCAAAAGATGGGGGGTTAATAGGGATGATAAAGTCTAATCCCCGTTTAGAAAATGGGAAATAAGGTAAAATTGGTTGTAAAGGCATAGCAAAAATTGTTCCCTTCCAGAAAACTTTTGACATTTTTCACAAGCCTGAACAAAGTTGAAGGAATCTTGAAACATCAAGGGCCAAAAATAA
>ML803615.1:67139-88705 GCA_009831015.1 Picea engelmannii | reverse complement strand
AACCTAAAAGGACAAAGGGATGCAGACTCAATATGAAGTGAATAATTTCTCCAGAGTAACATTTCTCTCAAATTTGAATTCTTCTCTTCTTTTCCAAAGCTCATATATGGCCCATTTATATCCTTCAAGTGGAACTTAAGGGATGAGTCAGAACGTTTCCAGTATATGGAAGGTCAAGGATCATGGATCCCGTGACATGACATGGAAACCCGACACTAATTTTTTAATTTTGGGCACAAAACCCGATGTACGTGGGTTGTAGTGGTGCAACCTTCATATATGTGTGTTGTATAATAGGTAGGGCACATATATGTGGAAAAAAGTTGTTTTTAGCTCTGGGATTTGCAAAAAGGGACTTAAAGTCTGCATAGGGAAATGGAAAAAGGCCTTTTGAGCAACTTTGCATAGGTTGAGGAAAATATTGCTATAACAACAGGTTTGGGAACAAAATTGGCGTTTAGTACAGCCTACCATCCTCAAAAAGATGGTCAGACCAAGAGGGTGAAAAATGTGCTAGAGGATATGTTGAGGATGCATGTTATGCATCAACCCAAGAAGTGGGAAGAGTATCTACCCTTGGTATAATTGTCCTACAACAATGGTTATCAAGAATCATTGAAGATGAGCTTATTTGAGGTTTTGTATGGAAGGAAGTGTAGGGTTTCAATCAGTTGGGACAGTCCAATGGATAGATTCATGTTTGTACTAGATTTGCTGAGAGAGATGGAACAAGAAATGGTTAAAATAAGGCAGAATCTGAAAGTAGCTCAAGATAGACAAAAGAGTTATGCGAATAGCTGGAGAACTCACCTAGATTTGAAAGTAGGAGATCATGTGTATCTTCGAGTGAAACCCAATAGAAGTTCCCTGAGAATGGGAATATGTGCTAAATTGGTACCCTATTGTTGTGTACCATTTGAATTCCTGGAGAGAATATGACCAGTATCATACGAACTTGCATTACCACCTATTTTTAAATCTCATTATTTGTTCCATGTGTCTTTGTTAAAGAAATATGTTTTGACTATAATCATGTGATCGATTGGATTGTGATATAGGTGGAACCAAAGGGATAATTTAAGCCTGAACCTCAATGCATCCTTGACAGGAGAGAAATAATGCTCCATAACCAAACCATCATGTAGGTCAAGGTGCAATGGAAGCACCTTGGAGAAGATGAGGCTACATGGGATCTAGAAGATGCCATAAGATTGGCATACCCATTGTTTTTTCTGTATAATTGTTTATACATGGTTTTTTAAACACCAAGGATGGTGTTTCTTTTAGGGGGGGGGGGGAGAGGAATGTAACAACTTGTTTTCCCCCAAGACTGTAATTATGATAATACTTCATATAATTATGTTTAGGAAGAATGTAATCATGTTTTTATTTATTGAAAACGCCAAAACCACTAACTAAGAGGGAACAACCTTGAAAGTATTATCCATGTTACACAAGTGTGAATTGATGAAGAGGGTATTGATTGAGTGGCCAGGGGAAGTGGAAATGAGATGTTTAATGAAGAAAATAGGAAGCTTGTTTAACAAGATAAATTATGCTTGCTAATCTTAAACGCACACCTTACATCATACCTGATCTGAATGGATCCACGTGACCAGTGATGGAAGGTCAAGGAAGTGGTTGAATTCGTTAATAGTTGATTGAAGGATTGATATAGTGAGGGAGGCAAGGGATGATTGAAGGACATGACAGCAGGATACCATAGACTTGTCCCTTCAAAATAGGAACTATGGACTAAGGTTTTGTCTGTAGTAAGGCTATGAGAATCCCAAGAAGATCAGAGGAAGAAGTACAAAGGTGGAAAAACACCGCCAGACCAAGATGAAAATTAGAATACAGAAGGGCAAGGAGAATGCACATATGCACATACCAATAAAGAAGAGTTAATCCAATATAGAACCAACAAGCAGAAAAATCACATAGAAAATGTGTTGAGAACAGAGGTGTTCGTGAGCACAGATTGAGGAAGAGGAGAAAGTGGAAATATTTTCGTGAATAAAAATAGGAAGCTTGTCCAATTTGAGATTGATCACCCTGGACAGAGAAGAGATGATTCTATACTAGAGAAAAAGGACTACAACTTGGTGCTTACTGGACACAAGTCAACACTAGTAATGGGAGGTCATCGAGGGAATGTTTAGTAGAGACGGGGCTCCCTTGTGTAGAGGAAATCTAGTTGAGAAAAAACCTGATAAACATGTAGAGTTCATGAGCTCAATGGGAAGGGGGTAAATTCTTTTGTTATCAGAGGAGGAAGGAGAGTAATCTTCCTGGATCATCTTAGGTTTGGAATCTAGCTAAAATATTTCCCCTTGTGGTATCATGGCTTGGTACAGGGGTGACGTATTGTAGGAAGGCACTCTACAATATTTCCTAAGGTTGGGAGGAAATGAGTTCTCTCTTAGTCAATTGGTGTTGGAATTATCCCAATCAAATAAGTGTATAAACTAGTTGATTAATTGTGTTTGAATGTTGTAGTACATGTTAATGTCTGATTTAAGTGGGAAAGATAAATTTTGATAATTAATGAATTGAACCCTGAGTGATTGGAATGTGTTTTTTATGGTTTTTAGTTGGTCTAATAAGTCCCAAAAAAGAACAAGGGAGGACATATTGTGACCCTATGGGCCTTGCATGTTTGAGAGGAAAGTTTACAAGATATGGAAAACAAATTCATTTGACTAGTCATGCATGTGTCCTATTAGCCTGAGAGATCCATGTGAGGAATGAAGAACCCTGAACCCTGAGATAGTCATAGTATTTATGTGGAAATATTGCAATATCTTCTTGTTTATGAGGTTGAGGGAAAGTGATGGACTTGGAGTGTTTTTATACTCTTGAAGGCTCGAACCAAACCCTGTGGAACCATGAAATTTGGCCAAGTCCCCAAGTCAAAGCATTAGTCAGGGGAAGAACCCAGAGTTGAGTCAGGAAATATTTTAGCCATTGATCCGGTGGAATGAATAGATATCAACACTTCGTCGGGAAGGAATTATCGTTGAGAGCGATTGAGTGCCATGACTTGTATAAAGTTCGACAATGACAATGAAATCCCAAAGATGGAATGAGGACCATCGATCTGTTGGGAGATATCTCAACGATATTTGGACCATCGATGCGATATGCATCATCTTCAGGGAATGAAAATTTGGTGAGGTGGGAGTTTAATCTCATAAAGGTTCGATCATGATAAATGCTTGAGGATTGATGAGAGTCGTCGATCGGTATGCAAGTGTGAGTTAATATATGCCCTAGATTTTCATTAATCCTAGATAATTAGTAAAGGGGAACAATGACATCATGATGAAGTGGAATTCCAAATCGATAACCATCTTTTTCTCAGATGAAATGTGTCACTAAGGGAGTGGTCTCTAGACATGAGTGGTCATAGATAGAGTTGGAAGCCTGAAAGGCTATGACCATAATCTAAACAATTAGATCTAGATGTCATTGGATCTCATTCGTTCGCCAGAAGATGACAGTATTGGATCCATAGGTGTGGATGGGAGCGAGTGAGAACAATGAAGAGATCAGAAGATTGAATGACAATTGTTGATCTATAGGCAGGTGAGATAAAATCTCGGCCATGGACCCTCATGGGTCCCATTTGTTCATTGTGAGGGATATTGAAGGCTTGGACGTAATTGGCATGCAATTTGGGAATGTCGACACGATCAGAGTTGTTGAAGATCAAACTCGAGAACGATCAGATTTGGGAAGGGTCCGATGGGTGGGTCGTCGTCAAAAAAATTTGGTGTTGAACGTTTGGTGCTATGTTAGAGTAAAACCCCATGAAGATGAAATGTTTCATGAAGTAGAAATATTGGGATGATGAGTTAAGGGAAAGTTCCAAATCAACGTCCTGTCAATGCCACTTCAGATGAAATGAGTGCTGAGAAGCCACATGGATGATATGTGTTGGTGAAATGGATTTTGGTAATGAGAGTTGGATAATTCAGGAGGGAGCAATTTTATATCCAAAGATCAAATTTGAGCTTATTTATAGTCATTGGAAATCTCTCAATGAGTACAATCCATCTATGATCCTTATGATCAATTCATAGTTTAGTTGAGAAAGAGAAATCTTAACATCCCACCAGCTTAAGAGAGGGTTAGGGGTCAGATGTGTTACACACAGATTTTTTATTTAGAGTATCATTCCAAAATATCTTCGAAGTGGGTCATCACCCTAAGACAACCTCACCCAATAAGCATTATGTCATACACAAATAGTAATATCTTAATCCCCTTTATACACCCTTCCTTTTTCCCTCTAAAATCAATCTACTTAATCCCTCTACTACCAACAAGAATAGAAAGGGTGACAAGGGACATCCTTACCTAAGACCCACTAAAGCATGAAAGAAGGAGAACCATTTATGAGAATATCAAAAGAAGGTGATGAAAGAAAATTTTTAGCTAACTTACTTTTTGACTATAGATGCCAATCAATATTAGGAGTAGTCTAAGATAAATCCAATTAACCTTGTCATATTCTTTGGCTAGATCAATTTTCATTACAACAAGTATCTTATCCAACTTTATTGAGTGCATCCCTTCTTGATCTATCTCAATTGCATCATGAATTTATCTATTCAATAGAACCCAAATTATTCTTATGAGATAAAACCTAATAATATAACTTTTAATTAGTTAGCTATAATATTAGAGATGAGAGTATAGGACAGATTACATAATGAAATAGTTATAAATTATTCAAAAGAGGATGGCTCATTCTTTCTTGGAATTAGGGATATTAAATTGGAATTTAAATACCATATAACTTTGTCAAAGGCTCTAGATTCTTTAGCAACTATTAAAATCTCCTCCTCTAACATCTCATAAAATCCCAAGTAGAACTCAATTGTCCATCCATTAAGGCCTCAAATAGAACTCAATTGTATCAACATTCCTTATGTGCTTCACATGATTATGGAAAAACTTAGTATTATCAACTCTTTATACTAGCCATAAAAAAACTCAATGTTATTAGTAGGACAAAACAATTTCCCTAGTTGAATAATTGGTCAAGGATGCACTTGGTAATAGCTTGGCTAGGTGTTCAAATTCCTTGGAATTCCCTTTACCTTCAAATATTCCACAAAGGACCCATGATAAGTAGTATTTCTTAAATATTTAAAGAAAATTCACAAATGGATTTTGAAACCACTATCTCTCACATGAAAATTCCAAATGGGCACTCAAGTGCTAGAAATTGTCCATGTGTATTATTCATAATCTTGGGTAACTTCTATTCAATGATACCTATGCCAAGATAAAAAATATTTGTAGGAATTTTTGTGGGATAAATATAGTGGAAAGAAAGGTTTTCATATGGTTAGTTGAAACCTTTATTGCACCCCCAAGGAAAGAGGAGAAATGGGTATATTGGCCTCTTGAATGTGAGCCTAAGTGCTACACATCAAATGGGTTGTCAAATAAGTGGAAGGAAAGTATTAGGGTCCTAACCTAACCCCATAAGTAGATATATAGGTTTTTATGTATGGAGGCCATCTCCGATAAACAAGGCTCATGTAGTAGTGTGAATGCAATAATTTTAAGAAAGCTTATTAGAAGATTCTCCCTACTAGAAGGTTCCTTCTCTAGAATTTTTGTTGGGATGATCTATTGGTATAGATTTATTAGCATTTATTATCAATTTGGGTAGGTAAACTTATGAGACACAGGCACAATATGTGAAAAACTAATCTTGAAATTTCCCAATAACTCTTACTAATATCAAAATAGTAAAATGCCAAACTCATAATTAGAAATCAATTCTTATGATTACAGTCACTCGTATTTGACCATCAAATGGTAGGGACTCATATTGAAAGAAGTCACTCTCGGTGCTTGCTCAAAAATGCACTCTATCTTGGTCAAATAAATTCTAAAATAAGAAAAGGAGTATTTCTAAATATGAGTAAAAGGATGGAAGGAAGGAAAATCAATCTATTTGACACTGAAATGAAATAAGAAAGTAAGAAAACCTATGGGCTTAGTTTAATCTTGAGTATATTTTGTGAGAATTATTGGTATAGTGCAGTATATGGAAGAGAATTGAATGATTTGGTTGCCTTAGCATCATCATCCTAAAAAGTTGCTTCATCATACAAAAAGTAACCTTGCATGCAATCCATAATTTTGCATCTGCAGAAAATCACAACAATTTTGCATCTACAGGAAATGAATGTAAGTTATGAAAACTACTTCTAAAACAACTTACATAAATACAACATAGACCAGGGGGCCCTCCTGGAATATGTTTTTTAATAAAAACTCAGGCAGTGTGAAAGATCTAATTCTTCAAATTGTTCAAAACTCCTTTGTATTCAACATCAATTTCAAAATTAGTAGTTATAATATGTCTTGAGCCATATGCTTTGACAATAAAAATATGGAACCTCTCATACATTTGATCATATTGTTAATATATATATATATATATATATATATATATATATATATATATATATATATATATGAAAATATATCTAACGCGCTTGCAATATCTATGCCCTCATCTATGGATCTTGAAAACATATTTTATTCCTTGGTTGGGCTCAACCCTTAACATGTGATTTTGAAAATCAGTCTCTACAGGAAATTCTGGAAAATTTTGTTTAAAGAAATGCTTCTAAAACCCACATAATGCACTATTTGGAAAATATGTCTAATTTGGCCACCTAAATGGGCACATTCTCAACGAAACACATGTTTTGGATTTTCGATATTTTCCATTAAATGCTCGCAAATCACCTCGAATATCACTGCCTAGAAATTACAGATTACTCTTTGTTTTCAAAAACAACTTACAAGAAAAATGGATCAGATCTCCATATAGAGTTGGACATGGTTGTTCCTTGATATTCTAGATTGAGTCCTTGATTTTCTAATGATATGATCCTTATTCCACACTTCTGGAATTGAAATCCAGATTCTGTGGATGAACTAGAGAACTTGCAAATAGTTATGCAAAATTCTTGCAATAAATTTCTGTTGATTTTGACTTGCGTTGACCATCGAGTGATGAGTGCCATGGGAAGGGTAAGATAGGTAAATCACCATATCCTGGTATTGATGAAGTACCTCCAGATGGAATTTTCCCTTCTGAGCGAGTGGAAGTATGCTCATCACCAATTCCTATAATAACTAGTAGAACCTGTAATAACTCATAAAATACAGTAAATTCTTGTAAAACTGAATTGTAGCCAATTTTTCTACGAAAATATCTCTTAATAACAATTACAAGTAAAACCAAGAGTTAATCTTAAAATGACAACATATTACCTTATTTGATGCTCAATATGCCATTAATTAGGTGAAAATGGGCAAAATTAGAGGTTGTGAGGTCAAAAATGGAGCTGAATGGGCTTGGTGAAAGAATAAAAAATAACACCCAACAATGTTCCTAGGAGGTAAATAGCACTATATAAATAAGTATAAGAAATGTAATGAGAGGCCTTGCTAAGTTTATTGTAATCAAAGATTTCCTCAATTGGATATTTCCCCATCGAAGATGCAAGTGATCATTGGTTTCATCAATAACAGTGCAACATTGTGTGGTATTCTAGTTCTTTATTTGGCTATTGTGGCTACAATTTGTCATTTTGGCAGTAAATATTGGTAAAATATGTTATTGTTTCTCTACATTTTTCAATTTACTAATAAAAAAACCATGAAAAGGAGGATTGGAAGAGACTTCTAAGGAACTATGTCTCTTCAAGGGAGCCTAATGTGCATATGATATGGAGAAACTTAAATATAGGGTCCCTATTGATCACTTCAACACTTTTCTAGGTGAAAGGGACTTTTGGAGGAAAAAGCATTAGGAAATATTAGGATTCCATTAGATATAAGATGGCTTGGAAAATCAAATTCTATGGGGATGATATTTCCTTGAATGAACATGGTCTATGGTGGTCTCTAGCGGTTATTTAGTATGGAAATTTGTTAGGTGAATAATCTTGGTTCTTAGCCAAGAGACTATATAAGAAATGCATTCAGTTACCCAACAACTTCTATGACAAACATTAATACTCAAATTGGGAAAGTTGGGACTTTAAATATGTTAGGACTGTGTTATATTATTTTCATGGCTATCTCCACCTTATGTTTGTAAGTGGCAGGTGCACCAAGGGCCCTTCTAGGTCCCCCTTTCTGGGGTTTAGGGGTGTGAGTCTTCAACTAAATTTTTTGGGTTTTTTTGGTCTTATTTTTGGCCTATTTTGTGTTTTTCAACCAATGGTTTTTTGGCCCATTGAAATCTAATATTGGTTAAGGTATTAGGATTGTAATCTAATTTGAGTTAATGGATTAGGATTTTCGATGTTGTAGAATACCTATATATTGTATTGTTAATGGTGAAGTTATTATAATGATGAATATAGATGTGTGACTGAAGGGTTTGTTGGTTTTCCTACTTGAGGGTTTCCATGGTAAATCTCTATATATTTTGTGTGTGCCATTGTTTATCTTTCTATTTTTCTTAAGAATATGTATTTACTTTTTCACTTGAAAGGTTTAAAACTTACAATTGGTATCAAAGAAATATTATTGGCTTCAAGGGGACACATTTGTTGCTAAGGGTTCAACTAATTTTTTTATAGAGAAAGTTTATCATAGGTCTATGATAAACTCGATTTCAGTGGGAACTCTATGATGGTGATTATTGGGTTGAAAGAGAATGGCAAGAAATTTAATGGTCAAAGATTTGAGTATGGAAGCTCAAGATGGAGGACCTTCTTATAAATAAACAATAGTGGGTCACTATGGATTCTGGTTATGCACCTATAGGTATGGTGGTGGAAGACTGGATGAATTTGAATAGGAAAGAAAAGAGTACAATCCGGTTGTATTTTAGATTCATTGTTACTCAATGTCCCAAAAGAAGCTACAACGGAGTTATGGAATAATTTAGGGAATTTGTATCAGTCTAAGTCCTTGGTAAACAAATTTTTCCTTTGAAATAATTTGTACCTCCTAATGATGAATGAAAGAGACTCTGTGATTAAGAATGTAAATGCCTTTAACCTTTTGGTAAGTTATTTTTTCTCTGTTGACATCAAAATTTATGACAAAGATAAGTGTATTATTGTATTGCATTATTTTCCAAATTCATGGGATAGTCTAGCTATAACTATTGGGAGTAATGTAACCTCAATAAAGTTTGATGGCGTGGTTACATCCTTGCTATTGGAAGAAATGAGGTGGAAAAACATGGATAATCATATAATGGATTCCTTATATATAATAACTTGTCCACAAGATAGAAATAAACAAAATTCTTCAAGGGGGGTATCCAAATCTAGAGGTAGATCTAAATCTCCAAGAATATATTTAAGGAAATGTTAGAAATGTGGTAAAGTTGGGTATTATACAAAGGATTGTAGATACAAAAATGACGATAAAGGGAAGGGATATAATGATGTTCCTTCCATAGAAGGGAATACCTCCTTAGAGGAGTGAGGGGATAAGTACTTGGCTTCTATAAGCACACATTTAGACCATGTTGTATGACTAATTGACTCAGGTGCTTATTTTCATATGACTCCTCATAGGGAGTGTTTTTGTGAATATGAAAAGTATAATGGGGGTGATGTTTTCTTAGGACATGACTCAATAGTCAGAATCATAGTATGTGGTAGAGTTAAGTTGTTTCTCAAAGGTGGAAGGATTAGAAAATTCCATAGGGTTTTTCACATTCTAGGGCTAGCTAGAAACTTAATATCCATAAGTAAGATGAGTGATGTAGGTATTCATATTTTGTTTAAAAAGGAAACCTACAAAATGATTTGGGGATAAAGGGTGTTGATGAGGGGATTTCAAATGGAACTTTGTATAAGCTATTGGGAAGCACCAGGGAGTCTCAGGCCCCTCTTGGGTGAGGCATACCTACTTTAGGGAGGGAGGCCCCTTTCAACCACTTTATCCTATTTGTGTGCATATTGTCCTTTTGTTTATTTTATTTTGGTGTGCTCCTTGATTACTATTTGGCCTTAGGATTTGTTTTTATATCTCTAGTATTGAGTCATCATGGAGACAAACCAGCTTCCCCACAGGTCTCATCGCTTGTTACAATTACCATCGCATTTTGAGTCTTTTCCTTATAAAAGGTGTAAAGTTATCAAACGTTGTACACACACCTCCACTTACCAAACTTGTGATCATACAAGATGAGTATTGAATCGAGTCAGAAAGATACTGGGAGTCCTTCAACTCCCATACCTACTATAGTTAACAATACTCCTTCAACACCTTCAACCACAATGGTTGTAGTGTTGAAGGTTCCTATCATCACTCATGTCCATCCTATAGTGAATATTGAACATATAGCCATGAACCCTTTTGGGTTCCTTTTTCACTAGCTGGGATACAATATTCAGTCCATCCCTATGGCCTCTATCCCTTTTTCTTATGGTAGGCCGAATTTCACATCAAAATTTTCATCCTCCATCCCAGCGTCTAGTCCGAATACTAGTATTGGAATTGGGGACATGACTCCTCCACATACTTCATTTTCATTTGGTGGTGCTCATATCCCACAAATGACTCCTACAGTTGGAGGCCTTCCTCCTACTAACCCTAGGTCTAATATTGGTCCTAATGCTTCTGGATGGAGTAGCCAACCTTTTGAAAAAGATATTGCTTACGGTTCGTCCTTTACACCTACCTCATTTATACCTATTCTGACCAACATGTTTGGCATGCAAAATCCACCTTTATCCTCCGGATTCACACCCGGAGGAGGTCAATTTCATAGGGAAACCCCCAACCTAGAGCCACTCTAGCTGGGGGGATTTTTACAACCCTCATCATAACATTCCTACTGGAATGGTTCCAAACCAACCACTCATGACTTAGTTCAGAGGAGGGTATTACAACCCCGGATAGGGCCATGGTGCATACCAGAACCCTGGATGGGATGCAATTCCCTGACAATAATCTTTCCAGGGAGCTTAGGGCCAGATTCCGCAACCTCGTCTCCATTTTATGGACACGCTCAATCTACCAGACTTGTCTAAGTTAATGAATGACCTTGTGCATCATGATTCGACATGGCTACCCGTCCCCACCAAGATTCCTTTAGATATTCCAAAATTCAAGGGAAAAACTGGTGAGGATCTTAGTGATCACGTCACTACTTTTCACCTTTGGTGCTCTTCGAAATCCATTGACAACGATTCTATTAGGTTAATATTGTTTCAATTCACCCTCACAAGGGTCACCACAAAATGGTATATCAAGCTACCAAGGGGGACATACAAAACTTTTAATCAGATGGTTTTAGTCTTCCTCAACCACTTCAAATTTCCAGTACGTTACGATGCAGGCATAGAAATTTTGTCGGCCTTTTGTCAGGATAAAGCCACTCATATCTCAGATCAAATCCAAGAGTGGCATAGATGGAAGAGGTTGATCAAGGCCTACATACCCCCAAAATTCATGCTAGGGTGGTTCCTTAAGTCTCTACAACCTTATATTTCGAAGGATGTTTCTACATCCGGATTTACATCTAAGGAAGAAGTGATTTTTAAAGCCCATCAATTATATCTCATATATGCTCAATCAAGGATGCTATACAAGATTCTTCCAGATGCACTGAGGTCAAACTATAAACCTAGAAAAAATCTCGGGCCTCATGCTGATGGCATTGTAGGCTTTGCCAATGTGAAATCTGTAGACTTAGTGACAAGCCATTTGAAAGAGTTGTCTCTAAACCAATCTGTAGGAGAAAAAAATTCATCTGTGTCCTCCACTCCCACTCATTCGACATATGTACATTCTATGCAATCATCGACCAACCCAAATGGTAACCAACAACCAGGAGGGAATAAAAATAAAGGATGTGGTAACAATCGTAGGGGTGGGAAGAATAATAATAAACCCAAGGACAATGGTAATAATGAGAAGTCGAATAATAATGCTGGTGAGGGAAAGAAAGAGAGGTGGAAGGTGAAGTTTTCTAGCAAGATTTGTACAAACGATCACCTTACCCACTTATGCCCCAAACTTGCAGAAGCTATGAGTATTTTATCTTTACCACCCGCTGTGCTGACTAATCCTTTTCCACATAATAAGAACATGGTCTTGAGCTCTTCGAATGCAAAAAATGTGGCAAGTGGGATTCAAAACCCACTGACGCAAGACAATGATCATTTATGCATCAATATGGTCAAATCTGAGGTTAATGTAGCCACTCAATCTCGTGATTATAGTTATCCACATATTTGTACCTGGTCTAGAGTCCCCCCCTCCTCTGGAGACACCTTAACAGATCAAAAAACCAGAGCCCCCGCCTCATATTCTAAAAGGAGTACTCAAGTGCTCTACCCACAATCCTAATTCTAGAGCCACCCAAAATTACTCTATTGTTTAAGATCTGGGTTAAACCCCTTGTTCGATGTCGGCTCTGGAGGTACTCTAGACGTGTCCTTCATAGATTAATTCCTTGGTATTTGCGTTAGGATCTCTAGATCCATGTGGCTCTAAAGTTATCAAGTTTGACATCACAGATATGAAGCCTCGCTTCCCTTACCATGTGTAATTCCAAATCCATGTGGGTTTCTCAAAGTATACCATCAAACGTATTTTTGTTGATGAAGGCGTTGCAACATGTGTGATGTCCCTGGTCTGTTGGAAATCCCTCATCTCTACAACCCTTTCTCAATATTTAACCATATTGACTGCTTTTGATGGTCGTTCCTTTCACCCTCATGATATTCTTCCTTCCTTCCTGGTCTAATTATATGGGAAGACGATAGAAGTGGATGTCAAGGTGGTTGATGCGCCCCTCGACTATAACTTGTTACTAGGACACAATTGGGATTATGTTATGAATGAAATCGTAACGTCATTCTTCCGCACCTTTTGCTTTCCTCATGATGGGAAGATCATGATGATTGACCAATTTTCCTTTATGTACACTAGCCCTAATGCATCTGTTGGACCTTCAATCCCCATGATCGACAATTCTCAGCCGACAACTGAGAATATCGATGTTGGAATGTATTCATCCCTTATGGGTACCTTAGACTTCATGGCACCGGTTCATCATATATACTCCATGTCCATTAGGTATGCTTCGTCAAAGAGGCATGTTCCTTTCCGCACTTCATATTTTAATGATCCTTGGACCCTACCTTCCTCGACTACTTCTTGTGAATGTCAGAAACATATTGGAATGGCCATGCCACTATCGACAATAGAGATAGCGTATCGATATTTTCTCGACTCTTCCGTCGATTCAAATCCTGTTATCTCACAAACGGACGAGGAGGATCCTGTTCCTGAGCCTGTGTGGGCCACTTCATCGTATTGTTCACATGAATTCATCGATGAGACTTTACCTTCATATGAAGCTATCATAAAGGCCATGAATGGTTATGACATGCCATTGGATGATATGCATCATCTCTCTTATTTTCTCCCAGATATTTCTAGAATCGAACAAGATGAATTTAGATCTACATTGAGAGAGATAGTTGGCCACACCGTAGTTCCATTTGATACGCACGACATTTATTCCGAAGGAAACATGGCGAGTATCTCTCCTACCATCATGATCGATATCTCTCGTATTCCTGGGAAGGTTGAAAATGTATACATCGGTGCAGATTGTTCACCAGAAGAAATTATGATCTACACCGAGATTTTCAAAGAATTTTGTGATGTGTTCACTTGGTCATATGAAGAGATGAAAGGAATAGACCCCCGGATTGTCGAACGTGAGATTAAAACCTACCCGGATGCTAAGCTTGTTTGAAAATGACTTAGAGCTGTCAATCCTAGGAAGGCCCTTGCTATTAAGGTAGAGGTAGAGAAACTGCTTAATACTGGCTTTATCTACACAGTTCCCTTGACTGAATGGGTATCCAATCTTGTTCCTTTGAAGAAAAAGCAAGGAACCATCTGCGTATGCATGGATTTTCATGACCTGAATAAATCTTGTCCCAAAGAAAACTTTCTGACACCCTTCATCAATAAGATTCTCGACGAGTGTGCAGGAAGCAAAGTTTTTTCTTTTATGGAGAGATTTTTAGGGCATAACCAAATTCAGATTAATCTCGAGGAGAAAAATAAGATGACATTTATTTTCCCTTGGGGTACTTTCACATACCGAAAGATGCCTTTCAGCCTTAAGAACTCTGAAGAAACCTTCCAACGAGCTATGACATTAACATTTCATGATCTCAAGCACATAGTGAAAGCCTATCTTGATGATCTCGCTGCTCACTCCCGTAAGAGAGTGGATCACCCTAAACACCTTTGACTAGTTTTTGAAAAATGTCGCCATTATCGCATCCGTTTGAACCCTCATAAATGCATATTTTGTGTTAGGTCAAGTCGACTTCTAGGATTTTTAGTCTTTGAGAATGGGATCATGGTAGATCCTTTAAAGGTTGAGGCAATACTTTGATTGTCTCCCCGACACACTATTCATCAACTTCAAGATTTATAGAGGAAAGCTAAAATTTTATGACAGTTTATAGTTAACTATGCCAATATAAATAAGGGTTTCATGCATCTCTTAAATAAGGAAACTCATTTTATCTAGGATGAGTGAACCCAAGAATCCTTCGATGCTTTGAAGAAAGCCTTGGTATCAATGCCTCTTCTAAAGTCTTTAGAATATGATAGAGATTACTTACTTTATGTCATCGCTTCCAAAGAGACGATTGGTATTGTGTTGGTTCTGAAGGATTATGAGCTCTGGGAGCACGTCATTTACTATCTTAGTCGAAACTTATTCAACCCTGAACTCAAATATTCTCATGTTGAAAATCTAGCTTTGGCTGCCGTTCACACAATCCAACGATTACGACACTTATATTTATTTGAAAAACTACTGTGATTTTTGATGTCAATCCATTTCAATATGTCCTTAATAGGAATATCATAGGGGGAAAGTACAATGAATGGATTTTCATCCTACAAAGTTTTTGATCTCGGTTTCTCTTCTACGAAGTCCAAAAAAGCACTAGTTTTTGCAGAGTTAATATCCAACTTCCCTTAGTTAGATGAGGATGTCATTTGTGTTGATTCATTTTCAGATGAACACATTTTCGTTGTCTCATCATCAGACCCTTGGTATGGAGATATTTTTGTCTATCTTCAAACTTTGAAGTTCCCTCAGCATCTCTCGTGAGATGCCCATCGACGTATATGATACCAAGCTAATAATTAACTTATCATCAGAAACACTCTCAATCGATGAGGAGTATACAATATCCCACGTCATTGTGTAACTCATGAAGAAGCTGAGTCTATTCTAAATGACTACCATAGTGGGGCTTGTGGTGGTCATCTATCCGGGCTTACGACAACCCATAAAATTTTGCGAGCCAATTATTTTTAGTCGTCTATTTTTAAATATTGCATCGAAGCGGTTAAGAGGTTTCACCCCTTCCAGGTGTTCACTCAGAATGCGCTCGCATCCAACTCCTCTCCATCCAGTTGTTACTGTCACTCCCTTCACCAAGTGGGGAGTGGATTTTTTGGATTACAACCCAACTTCGGTTGGGAGGCATCAACACATTATCGTGGCCATAGATTACTTTACTAAGTGGGTTGAGGCCATGAATAGAGTTAAATATGATGGTAATACTACTGCCTTCTTTGTATTCAATCAAATTATAGCCAGGTTCAGAATCCCAAGTGAGATTTTCACTGATTATGGTAGTCACTTTCAGAATGAAATGATGGAATAATTAGCATCAAAACTGGGGTTTAAACATGTTCATTCTTCCCCTTACTACCCCTAGGAAAATGGACAAGTAGAGGCCGTAAACAAGTCTCTCAAGACCATTTTGCAGAAAACTGTCAGCCAAAGAAAATATGATTGGCATATCATGCTTTACCCAACACTTTGGGCATACTGAACCTCGGTTAAAACTTCCATCGATTTTTCTCCTTTCCAGTTTGTACATGGTGTGGAGTCGATCTTACCTATTGAATGTGAAATCCCTTCTCTTAGATTGGAAGTTTCACTCCTACCTAACACTTCTGATCTCGAACACCGCCTCATACACCTAGAGAGTCTAGATGAGCAACATCGAGACACCTTCACGACTATCAAAGAGAATACAAGATGTGTTAAGGTCCAATATGATAAGTCTGTCTATCCTTGATAGTACGTTGAGGGTGACTTCGTCCTTCTATATGATCAAGAGAAAGAACCACTGGGGGAAGGAAAGTTCAAACCCATGTGGCACGATCCCTATATCATGCGATGTGTCTTAGAAAAAGGACCCTATGAATTATAAGATTATGAAGGGAATAGGTTGGTTGAGCCTAGGAATGGGCTCTATTTGAAAATATATTACGCTTGAGCCCCAAGATTGGGAGTAACTCTTTGTATACTAATGTATTTTAGTGTATATATATTTTCCCTTTGTTTTTATCTTCATCTTTCTTATCAAGTTTTCCCTTGGTTGGAAGATGTCAACAAAGTCTTTGGTCTACTTAGGATTCATAGACGGGGCCAGTCGTCATACATGGAACTTGGATTTTTCCGCTTGGGTTGTTTAGTCACTCGAGGGTCTACTGGTGTCTTTAGATGGTGTTTTCCTAGGGCCATCCATGAATAATTTGGTCGAGTATAGTGTTGTTATAGAAATTTTAGGCGATTCCATTTCACATGGTATTCACTCATTAGAAGTTCACCTGGACTCCTAGTTAGTAGTATGTCGGTTGAATGACAATTACCATGTGCGAGAACCTACTCTACTTTGACGATTCTTACGTGTACAACTTTTAGAATGAAATTTTGATTTGATTACTTATCATCACATACCTAGAAGTTCTAATTATGTATCCGATGCATATGCTAATTTTGTCTTAGATTGGAATTTGTCACATAACTAAAGCATAGAAAACACTTTCATCAATGTACACATTGTAACATAAGTAATGCCGAAGATCAATGTTTTTATATATATTTCATCTATCCAAAAAATATGATGTTATAGTACAAAATTGGGGCTGGCACCCTAAAAATACATATACGGCCAACCGATCATACAATAGTCATGACATCTATGCATGTGGCACCAGATGTGTGTTATGATAGCATACTATGGAATTTTTGAGATGCCGAAAGTGTCGTACCCAAGCATGGGGCACACCTACCAACTACCATTGCATCGCCTCCGACAGATCCTCCACCTAAACCATGGGAATCCGATGCGTCAAACAAGACAGGTTTCCCTGCATGTTTTGAAGCACTCTATCAGCATCCCCTCCCGCTGCCTCATCCCACTAATGCCTCCTCCGGTGTCATGGAAGTCCATACGACCATCGTGGACCCATGTCTGCATCACATACATGTTTAGTTATTACTTGACATCATCCAAAAATACTTTTGTTTTCTTATGCAAAAATACAAAAAAATTAAATATTCAAAAAACTTTGACATACCTATGTCTTCGTAGGAAGAACCTGGTGGTAATGACATGTCCAGATCTCCTCTGAAGTCAATCCCTGCGTAAGGGTAGTCCTCTGGAGCCTTCACCTGTTGACTCCACCAAAATAAACACTCATTGTTGTAGGGTGTTGGAACCCTACCACCCCCTTGCCACCTCATCACCTCAGTCCACCGTGCCATGGCTAGATTGCGAGGTCCATGCAAAAAAATATCAAATCTAGGGCCCAAGCCTGGAACCCGTTCGAATAAAAAACTACAAAGGATAGATGTGAACCCAAAGTTCCTCATTCTACATAGTTTGCATTCTATCAAATGGCTCTTCATGTTGGCTAGCAGTGAGGTGCACTAGTCATAAATCGTTGGTTGCAAGAACTCCACTGAATAGAACATAAGTGGCCTTGATGCCTGGTGAAAATAGACCAAACCTGTGATCTGTGTCAACACTAGGACAAAAATCTTGAGACTCATATTGTTGATTGCTCTGATTAGGAGTTGGATCCCTACCTTATAGGTCCCTGTAATGAAATGAGTGGATATTTAATCCACTCACATCTCCCCAAGATTTGAGTTTGACCACCTCACTCTGATGCGACAATCCCATCAAGAAGTAGATTTCCTCAACTTAAATCCTTAATGGTTTTCCATCAAGGTTGAAGGTCTTAGTATTTGATCCCAGTAGTTCACAAGCAACTGAAGAAGTCTCACTTGAGCCCTCATACCTTTGAGAGCCCAAAATTTTTATATTCCACATATTTTTAAGGCTATATGGGCCCCTGTATCTCTCTCCACTACAACATCCACCTCTTCATGCTCTCTTTCTCTCCACTCTAGCACCATCTTGCAATATTCAAACCATTTTTTGAGTTAGAAACATTTAAAAAACCTTATCCACGGGCATTTACGCGACCTATAGTGTACACAATCACATATATGGTTGCTTATATGCTGGTTGGTTTGAAAATAGTCGTGTACATGTATGTGTATACATGACCCGATGATTTGTAGCCTGTGTACACCTTAGTTTCTAGGTTGCGCCCTAAAAAACTTTAAAAAGGATCCTTAATTACAAATTTTAATCCACTAGAAAGAAAGAGGGGAGAAAGATGAATTACCTAGTCCAGACGGTTGTCGATTCTTTCTCTCATAGCTCCTATAATCAACAGTTGAAATTCAAAAGCAATTTGATCCAAAATACACTATTTGGGTAAAAAATACAAATGGTATAGGAAATTTGTTTTTTTTTTACTATTTACAACAAATTTTTACCCACTTTACATAGTTTCGTACAATATTTTGGCCTAATGGACTAATACAACAGTGGATGGAGTTGGTTTTGGTGTTTTTGTTCAGGGATTCTTACATTTTTCAATGCTAAGTCACCTGTTCGTAACTTTGGACAGGTATTTTCGTCGCCCAACATATAGGATAGGTACCCAATCCATCATGCACACTTTCATCATCCTATGACTGCAACTCATATTCCTTAGGTACAAACCCATTTAATAGCGACATAGAACCTTCTATCTGCAACTAGAAGTGTTGTTATCGAATGGTAGAGACTTACCAAACATGGGTACCCTAGTTAGATCCCCTACTTCATTCAATGCCCATGCAAAGATTTTTGTCTGTAGGATCGAGAGTCCCTTATAGATAATAAATGAATTTATGTTTGAACCTAATTTCTTATTCATAAACATGCTAACCTATACCTAGAGGACTCCCAATGATTATGATTTAAGCTCTTTTCTGACTCTCTCAAAAAGTGAAAAGATTGCCGAGTGAAATTGTCTCTTTCACACTCATAAATTGGATTTGAAAGGACGTCTATTTGGTTCAAGTTTACCCCTTTTTCAAACCAATTAGACTAAGATTACGAAAAATGACATTTTTTGGCGTTAAGTTGTAATTGCATCTCATTCTCTTTCTCGCAGTTTTGAGCCTATTGTCGATTACCACTTTTGCATTATAAGCCTATCACCTCAGTAATTTGCATCACCATCCAAGCATAGCCTTGTTTATATCCTTTGTAGCTTGACACCCTACACCCAAGAGGAAACATTCCCCTGAGTGTCCATCTCCCACTTGCACCTCCTTACATTGAGTATAGGTATGTTCCACTGCTGGAACTAGTTGCTTACTTGCAACACTCATTTCCTCCTCTATATCATAGCATTCATTTTACTATGAAAAAAAAAAAGACAAGCGGGAAAATAATATTATCTTATATTGGTAGTAGTTGTGTCACCTTTGAACATAGCACACATTTTTTGAGTCCACTTGTCATCAAAATTTTGGGTTTAACATGACCTTAGGAAGCTCAGCTCGTTACATAGAGTTTTCTCCCTCGACTGGTTACTCTTCTAGTCCCTATGGAGAGTTTTATTGATGCCTCCTGCATCTCAAAGTTTCATCATTGAGTCTATGCTGCCAGAGTCTTCCATTTGTCTCGTGCTCTTGTTCAAAGGATGTCTATCAACTTCTTTCGGCCATTCCTGAGAACTCTTGACTTTGCATGTCGACCATACCCTCAGTGTGTCTCAGAATTACATGAAGATGTAGTCCTATCGTGCACCCTGGTCCTACTTTCATCATTGGTAGGTAACCTTGAACCATTAGTCAAAATTTCATCATTGGTTGTTGACTGGGGGGTTTCCGTTGTGTTCGACGACAAGAAATCTATTCACACATTGGGATTCATGCAGTGTCTTGGATACCATTATATTTATTGGTGGTTTCCTTGCCTTTGTCAACAATTTTCCTTATTGGCTGCTATTCAAAGGGTCTTTTTCATGTACCTCTTGCATCTGGCACACACGAAAGATGCATAGGGTCGTTGGTTTGTGAACATGTTCTTCATCTAATTTCCTTCAAATCATCAAGCTCCTGCTTTGTACCTCACGCTGAATGATGAGAGATGCTTTAATTCTCTCCTTTGAATGAGTCTCCTTCCATCGAATTCAACTCATCTATTTTGGAAATGAGACCTAGAGTCCTATGAGTACCTAGAGGCTTGTAGTCATTAGTGGTAGGTTCTCCCGCCATCGACAGTTGGGACTACATCAATATCCCCTGATCGATGGATTATTCAAGTGTTTGATCCTGACACCTTTATTCACAATTGTAGGAATGTTCTCGGTGCCTTGATACCTACTTTCATTATTGGTAGGATGTCTTACATTTGTTAACGGTATACCTTAATGACTAGTAATCAAGCAAAGTCTCTTTGTGTTTGACCTCAAATCCTTTATTCACACGATGTAGACTTGCATCTTTGGTGGAGCGTGTAGAAGACTTCAAGACACAAGGTCATAGTCACAACTTTCCTGAGCTGTTGCTAAATCTAATTGGACCAGTACCTATGTGACTTCAATGATCATGAGGGATGAGATTGTACTCCATTGTATACATATATCTTTAGATTGATTTTGAGACTGGTTTTACTAGGCCTTGTTTGTGACTATGAAATACTTTGGCATGTAGCCACATTTGTATTTCCTACTCATGGCCATGAACAAATTTTGGGTATATTTTCACATGGATTTGCAGTGTAATTCAAATTGGCAGCCATGTGTGCAAAGTCAGTACAGATTGTAATATTCTCATGAGCAACTAGTTCATCTAGTTGGGTCTCCATTAATCCACTTCTAGGTATTATAATGTATTTCGTCCATCACAGATACTCCTCTAACCTCACACATTAGGGGGCATCTGTTATAGAAAGATTTGCCTCAACCTATGCAAATTTTCTCAGAAGGCCTTTTTCCATTTCCCTATGTAGACTTAAAGTCCCTTTTTGAAAACCTCGGAGCTAAAAACAACATTTTTCCACATATACGCACCCTAACTATTATATAGCATGCATGTATGCAAGTTGCACCACTACAACCCACGTACATCGGGTTTTGTGCCCAAAATAAAAAATTAGTGTCAGGTTTCCATGTCACGTTATGAGATCCATGATTCTTGAGCTTCCATATACTGGAAACGTTCTAAATTATCCCTTCAGTTCCACTTGAAGGATATAAATGGGCCATATCCAAGCTATGGAAAAGAAGAGAAGAATTCAACTTTGAGATCAAAGTTACTCTGGAGAAATTATTCACTTCATATTGAGTCTGCA
>ML803615.1:46953-60889 GCA_009831015.1 Picea engelmannii | reverse complement strand
CCTTGGGCAAATTACAGAGTGCTAACAGGTGGAATTCATCGAACGTCTAGATGAGGTAGGCTCTTTATCTTGTCTCGTTAACATATTTTATTATATAGAATATATGATATTAGTCACTTATAGTTTCTTATATTTTCCAACCTTCAAAACGTTTCTCTCTTCCAAGTTAGGTACTTGTATAGTGTACAAGGGACACCCTTTTCTACTAAACTTCTTGAGCTACAATGCCAACATTTTCCTCATTGAAACTGGCTTCCGAATGCCTTGAAAAATCCTTGCATCACCCTCCTAATATTTTCATCCCAAAAACTTCTCATAACAATTTAACCTTGCATTGTGGGTAGCTATCCATTCCATACCCAAAAGTACATCGTATGAGCCTACGTGTAGGATATTCAAGGATTCCTAAGTCTACAATCTGTTGATGTTTTGGTAGCTGTGAGAGGTATTGTAATCCAAGTGTAACCTTTGTACTTAGATTAGAATATTCTAGAAGTAAGAGAACCATTAAACAAATGTTGGAAACCATATAAGAGAAGTTTACCCAAGGATAATAATAATAAAGAAATAAGAAACCCAAAAAAGAGAAGTCACCCATGCCAGAAAAGTCAAAGTAAATTATATTTACCAGAAAAGATAGGTTGGCCCTGTGGGAAACATTCACTGGTGAATAAGTATAAATAAGGTGATGTCGTAGCCAATTTGTACACTCACTCACTTATTCACTGCACAAGTCTAAGGAGGAACTGCAGTGGCATCTAGGTGTTGGATGTACGAGTTGACTCGAGTCTTACCTTAGTTTTCTAACAAACCCTTTTCACCATCGACTACACCATGCATAGATTTCACAACCCAGTCTCACCCGATATGGATTATGGGTGATTGCATGACCCAATTCTCTGTAACCATGGAATGGATTTGGGATGTTCTTCTTACTTCTACTTCTACCTTAACATGCATTCTACCATAACATTCATCAGATCTACTATTTTATCCAATAAAATTCATTTTGCATGATTACTTTAGTACACCCCGTAAAAAAACTATAACAGATGCATTTATCCATTCATTCACAATTTCATAAACAAAAAAAATCATTCAGACATATTGCAACACATGATTTTACTGTGGTTCACCTCTCTAGGATACGTCCACAAAGATCTTCTTCTTTATTCATTCTTCATCAAAATAGCACTATGTGCATTACATCATAGGGTGCATTTAAAATGCACATAATTTTAGTGGTGAGGTAGACCTATGTCGCACCAAGCTCCACATCTTGCAACCTGACCCTCAATTATACTCCATAAATCTCCATCTGAGCTCCGAAGCTCTCAACAAAACAAATACTTTGACTCCGACTAAAAAATATGCTCAAAAGGTAGGTTCTTCACAATGATAACTAATGGATTCATACACACTTGATACTAGATCCTTCCTATATACCTTACACGTCCTCTATTTATACTACAAAATGGGTAAAAACCCTTACATTATGACTCAAAAACCCTAATTTTATGTGGACTCCACTTGCCCACTTTCCAACTATCTTCTGCACGATTTGTCTTCGATACAACCTTTTATTTCTTGGACTTTGCACTAGTCTTCCTTCTTTCCTAACACACTTCTTTCCTTTCTTTTCTAGTGTGCACTTCTCCCTTGGTCCATTCCTTATCTCTTATCCTTGTTTTCTGCGCTTAACCCCAAAAGTTCATGCTCCAACAGGCCCCTAACACTAACCTATGGATCATCTTGAGCCACTCAATTAGTGTGTTCCTCTTGTACATATCTCTCCAACTCCTGCAACTTCTTTGTCAGTGTATTGACCTGTTTCTTCGCCTTTGCACTCTTGTCTATCAGGTTCTCTGCCACCTACACTATTATGTGCTCCTCTAACACTTTCATACTCTATGAATGCATTTGTTCCATCCTTCCTTTTTTTGTCTCTAACTCTGCTATCATCTTTTCATCTTTCTCCTAGAGTGGCTCCAACTGAGCTTGTTATGATTTCTTCTCCTCTTATGCGAACCTTACCTATGCTTGCAAGTTTTTCATCTCTTGCACACATTAGAGCATATATGAAATGCTCATTGTCTTTATTCTCTACTTCAAATCATGAGTTGTGGCATTCAAATTTCTTTCTTCTGGTCCAACTGCTAGATCTCTTCATCTTCTTCTAGGGTTTTCCATATCTGCACGGTCCTTTCATAAAGATCTGCTATTTCTTTGACTTCCAACAAAATACTATCCATTTGTTCTATTTCCTACAACTCCCTCTCTAATATGACCTCTAGAGGGGTGCTTGGTGTAAGCTTCCCAACCAACTTTACTATTTCTCGCTTATATCTCTCCATCGTTTGCACTATTGTCTTTAATTTTTTTTTGTTTTGAGTTGTCCTGCTAGTGCGCTGCTCGAAATTGTTTGGAAGACTTCTTCAAGTCTTTGCTCCAATTTTTTTTCACGTCACTTTTCTTCCTCATGTTCTATCCACACTTTTGCTAGAACTGTATCTAGCACCTCCTTGGCTTCCTTGGCTGTCTCCAGGTGTGTTGCATCTGTCCTTCCTCTAGATTGAAATTCTTGTGCTACACTCATCTGCAACTTATATAATGTCTTTGTTGGGATCTTGGACAACACCAAGTCCTGCTGTTCCACATCCTTCAAGGGTCTTTGCATGGTTTCCTCATCTACCTATAACATATTATGACTTATATGAAATGTCGTGCTTCTCGTTAGTTTTGTTTGCACTATCTCCCTTTGTTCATGAATTGGAGCCTTCTGTGCTGTGCTTCTATGATGTGTGATAGTGAGATGTAAGATCTCTAGAACTTATTTAACTTCCATTGCCTTTGCCATGAGTTCCTCTCTCAAATATTCTGCGACATAGAGTTCTTATTCTCCTTGATATTTCATATTGTCCGCTACTAACGCTGTGCCATCTTCTGTGATTGTGAGCTCAATGGGATTCTTATATGCCTTCATCTGCTTTCTCTATTTTCCCATCTACACGATTGATTTCCTCTTCTTTGTCTGCTCAGGTTTTGTTACCTATAGTATACTTCCAGTCCTTGTCTCCTGGGTTGAGATTCCATTTTTTCTTCTATGCTTCTCCATTTTTTCTTTCTGCGTTGTCTATTCCTATCACTAAGGATATTGGTACTATTTCCTTCTTTTTTGGTTTCTTTGTTGTTGTACCAATAACTTTGGGTTTGCTGCGCTCTGTTGATTTTCTAGTATTTTCTTTTGGGATACTGTATTTTTGTGCTGTGGCATATTTTGCTCATTCTTTTCCCTTTTCTCCTTTCTTTCCTACTATTGGCACCTTCCATTGATCCGACCATTTTGCGATAACCCATTGGAATTATTATGATGTAATGCAATATTGCATCTTTATCCATGTCTTCTTAGGGTCTCTTCTGGCTTGTATCCACGTGTTATTCCTAGATGCCTTAAAGTTGGCTATCAACTCATTCTCCTTCACTACTTCCGATGAAATTCTCTAGGTATTTGCAATCTTCTCTTGCATCTCTTGAATGTACATGCCAAAAATGCTTGATTTGGATTTTCTCTGCTTGGAATTTGTGTTATATCGTAGGGTTTCATATCTCGTTGCACCACACCTTCCTATTATTTCAAAAAAAAATGAGAGCTTTAGTTTTTCCCATTCCTCCAAGGCTATCAAAATTAATAGCCTCTTGTTCGCCCTCTGTGTCCATCGTTCATAGGGTTTTTGTGCTAGGGTTCACTTCCATCCTAGGGTTTCAGCCTTGCGCTACTTGGATGACTTGCATCGCTTCTTCTTCAGGGTTTTATTCTTCGATTCATGTTGGACTAATGGATTTTGTAGTTGTAATGTCATCCACATCGACCACTCCGGTTGTTTCTTCCAGTGGTATGTTAGTTATTTAGGTCCTTTGCACAAATTGACTAGGTTGTCTGAAATTTGGCAGCGTCATTGTCTTGTCTTGAGAAAAATATGATGTAGATCTTGGCTGGTTTCTTCAAAAATTATCACTCACTCTCACCTTGTTTTATCTATCACTCCTTTTCTGAAAAATAAAAAGTGTTTTGTGTTTTCCCTACTTTTTCCTTTTTATAAACTCTGTCATTAATGCTCTGATGCACCCTTCCTTTTCTGTTCACTAGTTTTTCACTTTTCCGGTCATTTTCCGTCCCATTGCACAGTGTTTATTTTCCTTTGTGCAGTTTCTTCAATTCTATTGCACGAATTTACTGTCTACTACGCACAATCATTCTCAACTATTTGTCTACCACTTATTCCTCTAACTACTTCTTTTTATATTTTTCTTCATTTTTCTAGTTTTCTCTTCCTTTTTCTTCTTTTAATTCCAACTATTTACAATATGTTGACGTCTATTTGTTGTGCTACAACTACTGAGGGTTAGTGGGTCAACTGTCTCTATAGAGTTTCAGTATACTACCATTCACCATTCCTTGAACTTCCTTGCCTACTAAGTCCCACAGTTGTACAATACGTCCATTTTTAATAGACTTTATCTGATATGGCCCTAACCAATGCATTCTAATATTTCCTGGGTGCTACAAATATTTATTGTCATAGAGGAGAACCATATCTCCTTTCTTGAATTTCTTCTTCTTGATATGTCTTTCATGCCATGCTTTATCCTTTTCTTTTTGTACCTCCTAGTAGAAACCAACTATGATTATGTCTTCTACCAATTCCATAAGTTGAGCCAACCTTTCATGTTCTGTGCCTCTTTCTGCCGTTTTTGTAATTGTTGCAATGTGTAGACTTGGTATCAAATAATATAAAGGAACTATTGCTTCCTATCCATACACCAACCTAAAAGGTGTCTTCAAATCCCAATCATCCTTTCTTACATTACAAATCTTAGTTGAGGCATTCTCCAATATATTTTTAAAATCTTCCACTGTTCCATTCTCCCAAGGATTATATGAGGTGCTCTTCTGATGATGTATCTCAAAATCTTCAAGAATTTCCTGGATTGTACTATTAATAAAATGAATCCCCTAATCACTCATCAATATTCTCAGGCATCCAAACCTTGTGACTACATGTTCAAATAGAAATCGTGTTACAGTCTCTGTGTCACAATCCTTCATTGTTGCTTCCTCAACCCATATGGTTAAGTATTCTGTCATTGTAATAATATATATAGCTCATGATATTCTTGTTGGTGGATTAATTGGACCTACAAGGTCTACTTCCCACTTATCAAATACCTGCAAAGTAATTTGAGGTATCATTGGCATCTCATCCCTCCTAGATGGCTTTCCAACTCTCTTACAAACATCACAATTATGACAATATTTATTTGCATCCTTGTGAAATATCAACCACCATAGTCCTACACGCAATACCTTCTGTGCAATATCTTTCCTGCATAATGTCCTAGAACTATGCCTTCATGCACTTCTGCTAAAATAATAAGCCTTTCATGCTTGATAACACATCTTCTCAAAATATTATCTACATCTAGCTTGTACAAATGACATGCAATCAATTGATAATCCACAACTCTTACTACGAATTTCTTCTATGCGGTATTAAATTCTCTTGGGGAAAATCATGTACTCAAAACCTCAATAATTCCAACAAAATACTCATTTGCAATTTGTACTAAAAACAATTGTGCATCTGGGAAGTTATCTTCCAATTTATTGGGTTCTTCTCCATTAGTTATTCTCGATGTATGATCTGGACATGCATTCAATCTTCCAAGATTTACCACAACTTCAAAGTCAAACTCTTGGAACAAAAGTAACCATCTGCATATTATTCCCCCCAACACTAGCTTATTGACTAAATATATGAGAGTAGAATGATATGTAAACATCTTGAAATGTTTCCCTAACAAGTAATGTATGAATTTCTGCAATGCATACACCATAGCTAATCCTTCTCTTTCTGTAGTATTGTAGTTCTGTTATGAATTTGAAAGCTTCCTTCTTGCAAATGCAATAGGGTGATCTATATCACCTTATCATGGTTGTATCAATATTGTTCCTAATGTTATTGCAGATGCATATACATGCACATGAAATTCTTTATACCAATCTGGAAACACTGGAATTGGCACAGTCACCATATTCTCCTTCAGAATATCCAAAATATGCTGGCATTCATCATTCCACTAATACTTGATGTCCTTCTTCAACAATTTCTCCATCGATGCAGTAATATGTGCATATCCCCTTTAAATTCCTGTAATATACTATATGACCAAGTGTACTCTTCAACTGGCGCACATACTTCAGTGGTGTTAAATTAACTATGACAACAATTTTAGCAGGATCAACCAACAGACCTTGTTTACACACCACATGCCCTAACAAAATACCAAAAGGTGTGCAGAAAATGCATTTCTTAGTATTCAATGAAATATGACACTATTTGCACCTCTCCAACATCAACCTTAATACTTCAACATGATCCTTCAATAAATTAAACACTGCCCAATCATCCAAGTAAACTTCTAAAAATTTAGGAATAAAGTCCTTAAAAGCAACCATTACTACCCTTGAAAAGATGGTTGGGGAATTATTCAACCCAATTGGCATGACTATATACTGAAATGATCCCCATTTTGCAGCATATGTAGTCTTATGCCTATCTTCTGGTGCTATCTTGATTTGATGATATTCTGAAAACCCATCTGTAAATGAATAAACTTCTTGACTGATCCAGGTGGATATTGGTGGCCACCCACCTATTCCAACTGGCTCCTCTTGACAGTTTTTAGTTCAACACGTTCTTCTGTACTTCTTTGTAAGTGTGGGTTCTACACTTCTGGGAATGTTTGAATCCCTACACATCTTCCAGGTGGAGACTAGTGGCCTCCCACCTAATCCAACTAGCTTATTTTGGATGTTTTCATGTCAGGACATCTTTCTGTACTTCCAGGGCTGTTTTGGGGCCCTAAACAATGTTTTTTTGGCTTTCCATAGTCAAAATGTAGACATAGTCAAATTTTGATGACGTAATGTGTAGTTCTCAAAAGTAGCTTTCCAACAGGCTGTCACGTGCCTAAAACAGAGGTTGTATGCAAAAGTTACGACCCCGAGAAGTTGAGGTACCAACTTACCCATTAGGTCCCACATAATTTTTGGTGCTTCATCTTCTAGGGTTAGGTTTTTGGATGTCTAGGGTTTTTTCATTCATGAGTAATGTTAAAAAGGCCTTTGGAGACTCATTGTAATCATTCTTCTCAAATAGATGTGCGTAGCAGCCACATCTCTTCTCAGAGATAGCTACCACCATTCGAGCAAGTTGTTTTTAGTTCTGCAGTTTTAAAGTTTCAGCCTATTTCATTTATTCAATAGAAGGTATTGTTCATTGGATATCTGTGTTGTTCTCCGTATCTCTATGTTTATTGTATTCAGTCTTCTATTCATTTCATTCTTCTCATAAATATGGATTAGTGGTATCAGAGTTGTCTTCTCTTCATTCAATTTTCTTCATGCATGTCTTTGACAAGATCTGGGTACAAGAATTTGGGACTCGAACCAGTCGAGCCTTTGCAAGATCGACCACTTCGAGATCGAAAAAAACCCATGGGGGTTGATAAAAAAATCTACCCATAGGAGAAGAATATTCATTAAGCATCCATGCAACCCCCTTCAAGGTACAGGTAAATTTTTATATTCCATTATTTGAAGGAATGATAGATGCGAATGTTGTAGATAAATGGTTGAATATGCTCAAAGGGTATTTTTCGGTACACAATTTTTTCGATAGGGAAAATATTACTTTTTCACTCCTAAAGGCCTTCCTCCATGTTAAGGATTGGTGGGACACTTACTCTGAGCAAAGGGCCATAAAGGAATTTGCAATATTTACGATCTCCCCCACATAGGATTCCTTTCGGGATGCCATTAAGAAAATTACTACCCTGTTGGAAACTACGAGGACCAGTACACTAGATGGACCACCCTGCATTAGGAAAGGGACTAGACAATACCATATTTCACCAATATTTTCCATACCATGCGCACCAAATTTGGTATCAAAGACTCTGAGAGACATATGGTTCTCAAATACCACGTCCGTTGCACACAAAATTGGGTATCAAAGACTCTGAGAGACATATGGTGCTCAAATATCGCATCTGTTTTCATATATACATTCAAACGGAAATGGAGTTTCGAGGAATCACATCATTGGGTATGGCTTATAGATATGATGTCACGATCTAGAATAAATTTAAGCAGAAGAGGTGATAGTTTAGATATGCAAACTCCTCATAGATGAAGCAGGGAAAATGCATCCCCAACCCACACAACAAGGGACAAAGAAAATATGGCCACTCTCAGGACAACCAGTCCAAGCCGCAATACAAGAAGGGTAATGACAAGTCGAAGAAGGAAACGGGAAAATGGTGTGAATACCATAAAATCCCTTGGCACAACACCAAAGAATGTTGCTCCAAACAGTCACTCATGGCTGAATTGAAAGCTTCCGAGTAAAAGGCCGATTCTGAATCCGACTCAAATCTAGAAGGAGGAAAGTGGATTATCGATGCTGAACCCAGTGCCACTGTCGCTACCACCAAATTCCAGCCAAGCGATCTAGAAGAAATAGAGGAAGGGGAACGCCTCTTTCACTCACATATGTGGGTAAAGGGGGATCTACTTCATTTAATTGTATATAGCGGTAGTCAAAAGAACCTGATCTTAGAAGAGGTCTTCAAGTGACTATACCTACTCACGACACTGCATCCACAACTCCACACCATCGGTTGGCTTCGCTAAGAAATAGATCTTCATTTCAGCCAACAGTGTCGTCTTCCCTACGACATAAATCCTTTTAAAGATGAGGTATTGTGTGATATTTCTCTCCTTGAATTTTGTGATGTTCTTTTAGGAAAACCATATTTGTGGAAGCGACATGCTGAGTATGAGTCTAGACCCCAAAATGTTATTATTACTTTGGGTATAAAATTATACAGGATACTAGAGGTAGCGCCGCCTACCGCTATTTCTTTAATATCTTCTAAGAAATGCAGTAAGGTCATTTCATAGACTCGAAAGTTCATCTTCTTTTTGATCCATTTGATCCATGCTCAGAGTAAGCATAAGGTCCCCTCCACATCCATGGACTCTACATAGAGCCTCTCTTTACAACATAATAAAGTGGACGAGATCGTGGAAGAGTACAAAGACATCTTCTCCTCACCCATCGAGGTACCGAAACATTGCCAAGTCAAGCATCCAATTGATCTAACCCCTGGTGCACCTATGAGTAATGGATGAGTCTATCATCGCTGACTGATGGAAAATGACGAAATCAAGGATCAAATCCAAGAGATGCTTCAAAAGGGGAACATCATACCCGGTTCCTCCCCTTGCGGAAGCCCGATTGTACTGGTGCAGAAGAAATACGGGACCTGACGACTCTGCATTGATTACAAAGCATTAAACAAAATTACAGTTAAGAACCGGTACCCAATTCCCAAAATTGATGACCTTCTTAAGAAACTCAAGGGGGAAAATTTCTTCAACAAGATTGACCTAAAGTCTAGCTACCACAAGGTTCCCATCGAACCAACCGATGTATGGAAGACAACTTTCAAATCTAAATAAGTTCTCTTCGAATGGTTGGTCATGCCCTTTGGATTAACAAATACACCAACCACTTTCATGAGGTTGATGGATGATGTATTGAGACCCTTCACCAACTCTTTTGTGGTGGTAACATCCTCATCTTCAACAGAACATGCAAGGAGAAAATGCAGCATATTCAACAGGTTTTGAGCACTCTACGACAACACAAGCTATATGCCAACTTGGAAAAATGATCCTTTGGCATGAGCATGGCCCAATACTTAGGATACATTGTTAATGAGCATGGGGTACATGTTGATCCAACTAATATCCAAATCATCTATAACTGGAAATCCCCAACCACACTAACCAAGCTTCTGAGCTTCTTAGGACGGACCAAATTTTACCGACGGTTCATGTTGGGATTATCCCATATTGCATGGGCCTTCGACCAAGTGACCAAGGGTGGTGGTAGGAAAAATTTCATGTGGGGGAAAGAACAACAACAAGCATTTGATGATCTGAAGCATCACTTTTTCTCATCTCTAGTACTCTCCTTACCCGATCTGCAACAACTGTTTGAGATTGAGACTGATGCGTTTGACTATGCTGTAGGCACAATTCTCACTCAACATGGCTATCCAGTAGCATACCATAGTGAGACACTCTCATATACTATTTGGAAATACCCCACCTATGACAAGGAAATGTATTCCATTGTACAATCCTATCTTCAATGGAAACATTACATTCTGGGAAAGGAGAAAATCATCCACATTGATCACAAGTCTTTGCAGTTCATACAGACACAAGGGAAGTGGTAGAACAACCACCATAAGAAGTGTTCCACCTACCTGCATCAATTCCATCTCAACATCAAGTATAATACATGGAGCACAAATCAAGTTGCTGACTGCCTCAGTTGACCTCCCATGGCTGCACTAACCACTGTGCTCCATTCTTGTGGACATGAGGCATATGAGTGGTCTCAACTTTATTAACAAGATCCAAACTTCACAACCACCTATCAGCTCTTGGGTACATGTGTGAATGTCACCAGTTTTCACATTCATGATGGACTGTTATGCCATCTGGGCCATCTCCGTGTTCCTGCAAGAGAGTGTGAAAATATGATTTGGGAGGCTCACTACAGTTGGATGGCAGGACATTTTGGTGTGGAGAAACCTGTGGCCATTCTACAGAAACATTTTTATTGGCCAAAAATTCGACAGGACGTCAACAAGTATATCAGATATTGCACTAGATGTTCCATTTCCAAGCCAACCATCAAGAAGAAAGGCTTATACACCTCACTTCCTACTCTCGATAAGCCTTGGGAATCCATCTGAATGGATTACATGTATGGCCTTCCATCCACCAAGAAAGGAAATGATTGTGTATTTGTGGTAGTTGATCGGTTTTCGAAGATGGCCATCCTCACAACCTGCAAGAAGAACATTAAAATGGCAAATACTTCCAAGATCTTCTTTGAATGAATGTGGGTCCATTTTGGGATACCAAATACCATCATTTCCAATTGGGACAATAGGTTCCTCAGGACATTTTGGTCGAGTCTCTAGTCACCATTGGACACCATGCTCACTAAATCCACTACTTTCCACCCCCAAACCAAAGACCAAAATAGGTCATCAATCAGATGATTGTGCACATCCTGTGCATGTACAACTCTAAGAATCTGCGTACATGGGATGAGAGTCTTCCATATGTTCAACACAGTTACAATAGGGCACTCCATAGCTCCATCGACCATAGTCCATTTCAGTTGGGGTTGGGATTCCAATCCTTGGGTCCCACTGATGTTGCACTACCTCTTGCAACCACACAAACAAAATATTCCCATGTTTATTATGATACCGACAAAGCCACCAGATTCGTTGAGCAGATTCAACACATCCACCAAAAGGTCCATGATATTTTACAGAAAGCCAATGCTAAGTACAAGTAGCGCTATGATCAACATAGAGTACCACACTAGTTTCAGGTGGGAGACAAAGTATGGTTACATTTGTAGAAAGAGCGCCTTACAGGGCCCCATTGAAATATACACCCACTTCTCTATGGACATTACACTATCACCAAGTTTGTGGGTAGAAATGATTTTGAGCTCAACACTCCACTCTTCCTTGGCTTGCACCCAGTGTTCAATGTGGACCTCCTTCGGCCATATTTTCCACCATTATTGGACACTTTAGAGATCGTAGAACAACTAAAAAAAACAAAGCTCAAGCCTGACTACATGGAACAAACATCCAATGATCATATAGTGGACATATAGGTCAAGGGCACTCACCAGCAGAGGATCGAGCTTTATCAGGTTTTCAAGGCAGGGCAACTCCTACACCAAGGCAAGTGGCTCACCTGGGGCCAAATTCAATAGAAGTTTCCTCACATGATGTGGGAACTCAATGCAATGGAGACCATTACTTCCTATGGGGGAGAGTTGATCTAGATGGATATTTTTGGCCACCCACCTATTCCAACTGGCTCCTCTTGACAATTTTTAGTTCATCATGTTCTTCTGTACTTCTTTGTAAGTATGGGTTCTACACTTCTAGGGCTGTCTGAATCCCTACACATCTTCCAGTTGGAGACTGGTGGCCGCCCAACTAATCCAACTGGATTATTTTGGATATTTTAATGTCAACACATCTTTCTGTACTTCCAGGGCCGTTTTGGGGCCCTAAACAATGTTTTTTTGGCTTTCCACAGTCAAACTATAGACAACGTCAGAGTTTGATGGCGTAATATGTAGCTATTGAAAAGACCTTTCCAACGAGCTATCACGCATCTAAAACATAGGGCGTATAGAAAAGTTATGACCCAGGGAAGTTGAGGTACCAACTTACCCATTGGGGCCCACATAACATTTGGTGTTTCATCTCCTAGGGTTAGATTTTTGGATGTCTAGGGTTTTGGAATTCATGAATAATGTTAAAAAGGCCTCTGGAGCCTCATTTTAACCATTCTTCTTAGACAGATGTGTGTAGCATCTGTTGATACACGAAATTGACATCCCCATTACTCTGTTATACTCTTCACCTATACCTTTTTGGCCTACCTAAAGCTTGAGTGAATGACAAGAATGCTACCATTTGCCAGTAATAAGTTAATAAGGTAAAGTATGGTTAATTCATGCATTTTGTGGTTTATAGAGTTAGGGAATTAAATTTTTCATGTACTAATGCTTCAATTTGTCAAATCTAAATTTTTGACCTCTAGATATCCAACATTCCTGTACCAGCTCAACTATTCGGTACCTGTGCACCAAGACTGTTGTTGTCCAAATCCAGTATCAAACGCATCCAGTACCATCTATCTGTTGCGATCGAGTACCAACGGCCACACATTGTTATGATCTGGTACCAACGGCCATGCACTGTCATGATCTGGTACCACCTTTTGCGCACTGTCATGATCCAGTATCATCTATCTGTTACAATCTGGTACTAATATGGAAGAGCCTAATACACTAAATTAAGTTCCAGATCTCTCCTAAGCCAATTGGTGGATGTTTATTTTCTTTAGCAAGGCTATGATAAGAATACTTTGTTGATTGCCTCATCCTCATGCACTTCATGTCATGAGGATGAATCTAAAGATGTAACAGAATGATTGAACTTAACAACTGATTGATTTGAAAATCACTTCACCTCCTTGTGTTTCACGATTAAGACTATTAAATAGCCGTGGCAAGGATGGTGGAAGAGTAGGAGAGTTAGCATATTACCAATATGTGAAGAAACATGTGATAGTACAGAACATATTCAGAGTGAAGATTAATGGAATGCCATTTTATATCCATATTTTGATTATCTATGATTAAGTGTGAGTTGAGTTGTTAACGAAAGTTTGATTTTATGTTTTGAAATGTAAGTGAGAGTAATGTGTGTGTTGAAGACAAGCCTCCTGTAGACTTCAACAATTGACCTGTTGAAGTGAGAAGGGCCCACTGCCCAAAAAAGGTTATCCTCTTCATAGATTAGCATTAGCATTTGTTTTCCAGTAGTGTAAACATTAAATTAGCTAAAGCTTTAACTCTGTTAGATGATAGCAGTATAGCTTAGATTAGGATTTCCATTACATAATTGTTTAGAGATCTTTATTTGCTCTATTTTTGCATATGCCCTGTTTTTGTTCTCATGATTTTGATTTCCTTGAGTGATCATAGATGTTGGCAGAAATAGTCAAAACAATTTGGATAAGAACTAGTGAAGTTCATTGTGAACCACAACAAAACCAACATATTGACTATTGAAGTACCCATGCTATGCTTTAATGATTGATGTGTGATTTCCTTTCAGAAGTGTGGATTGCATAGTTAGTTTTCTGGGTTAGATAGTAGAGTTGATTTGTCAAACCAATTCCATA
>ML803615.1:0-24337 GCA_009831015.1 Picea engelmannii | reverse complement strand
TCCGTACGGTAAGTCAATTTCCGTTGGGGCCTTTGGTCATATTTTAAATTCATGTGGTGTTAAAAATGTGAATGAAAAGTTCTTTCCGTTGGGGCTTAAGTAGACTCGGGGGGTGTGCAAAAACCAAAAGTGCTTAATTTGACGATTTCGGCAATTTGACAAATTCGGCAATTTGACAAATTCAGCAATAGTCCTGCCAAGTAAAACGAAAGAATGAAATTGCAAATATTAGTGATAGTTAAAAATAGCCCTGTCAAAGAATGATGAAGACCGTATGCAAGAAAGATTCCAGTACAGTAAATGGCGGAATCGAAGATCTGCTTCGACTTAGCAGGTGGTGCCTGCACTACAAAACAACCTTGGAGATCACATCACCAGGGGTGCCAAGAAGAATCCAAAATATCAGAATCCCAACAAAGGTAATTCTAGCCATGCCTTGATTTCCATCAAATCCTCTCCCAATGCTTGGATCTTAGATTCAGCTGCATCACACCACATGACAACCACAAAAAAATCTACTCTTCATTGGACGCATGTAAGGTTCCTCCTATTATTATGGGGGAAAACTCTCCAATCGAGGTCACCGACAAAGGAATATTTGAACTCACAAACGGAAGCTTCAGGAATGTGCTACATGTTCCCAAACTTTTCGTCAATATTCTCTCCATGTATCATATGACAAACTCTGACACCGAAAAGAGAGTCATATTCACACCTGATGTTGTGGATATCTATGACATGAAAACCAATTCCAGGGCTTCGACCAGTGAGGTAAATCATCAATCCAAACTCTACACATTTTCTTAATTTATTGAGCCAGATTTTGCATCACTTCTTACCCATGTTGATGAAAGTATTAGGATATGGCACGAAAGGTTTAGGAATTTAAATTTCAGGTATATTAAACAAATTAGAAAGTAGGGAATGGTTGATGGTCTACTTGACATCCACTTCTCCAAAGGAATTTGTGAGGGATGTGTTCTTGGAAAACACCCTCAAGAGAAATTCGACAAAGGAAAGAATCAAAAGGCTTCCTCTCCTTTAGATCTGATCCATAGTGACCTCATGGGACCTTTTTCTCATCCATCAATTAGTAAAGAAAGGTACGTGCTCATTATTGTTGATGATTTCTCATGCTTCACATGGATTTTATTTCTCAGGAAAAAATCATAGGTCTTTCAACACCTCAAAGATTTAAAATCCCTTGTTGAGACACAACGAGGAAAGAAAATAAAAGTCCTGTGAACAAATAACAGGGGAGATTATGTCAACCATGAGATACAAAATCTTTGTCTTGAGGCTGAGATTCAGTTGCAATGCACGGTTCCTTATACTCCGCAACAAAATGGAGTTGCTGAGAGAAAAAATAGATCTGTAAAAGAGATGGCATATTGCATGCTACATGCAAAGTTACTTCCAAAAATATTATGGGATGAAGCACTTAATTGTGAAACCTACATCCAAAATAGATCTTCCCATATATCTTTCAAGGATAAGACCCCCTATGAGGCTTGGAGTAGCCTTAGACCGGAAGTGACCCACTTTTGTATTTTCGGTTCACGTTCATGGGCTAGATTCCCTCTGAGAAGAGGAAGGCACTTGATCCACATAGAACATAGTGTATATTTGTTGGATACCCCGACGGTGTGAAGGGATACATACTCATTGATATTTCCTCAGATCGACTCATCATTGAGCATAGTTTCCAATTTGAGGAAAGTGTCTCACATGTACCTCAGCAACGACATGTAGACATTTTTTTTCTTCCATCTGTCAGAGATGATGAGAATGCACATGCTGAATCTGCTTCAGATGAGAGTTATGATTTAGAGTATTCAGATGATCTAGATACTGAGTTAGTATAGTCAGATGGAAATTCAGTGCATATAGATGAATTTGTAGATCCAGAGCCAGAGTCGAGGCCCAAGTGGGCTAAGACTACTTTTTAGGATGAAGGGTATCTTGTTGGGGATAAAAATGATACTAGGAGGACTAGATATGATTTCGAGGATCCTCCTCTTGCACTCACTTCCACTGAACCAATGCCACCCAAGCATTTTCTTGGTTTAGTCTTCATATCCACAGTCCTATGGCGAGGCTGTTGGAAATCCATTTTGGGAATCTTCCATGCAAGAGGAGTAAAAATCCCTCCTCGAGAACTAGACTTGGGATTTGGTTCCCATTACTGTAGGAAGGAAACTTGTCAGGTGCAGATGCCTCTATAGGACCAAGAGCGCATCATATGGATAGGTTAGCAGATACAAATCCAGGCTAGTTGCCAAAGGATTTTAGCAGGTGCATAGTATTGACTATGATGAGAACTTCACTCCAGTAGAGAAGATGGATTCCATACATTTGGAACTTTCTATTTCGGAAAACCAAGGATGGGAAGTCCATCAGATGGACGTTAAGAATGAATTAAGTCAC
Source organism: Picea engelmannii (assembly GCA_009831015.1). NCBI lineage: Eukaryota > Viridiplantae > Streptophyta > Pinopsida > Pinales > Pinaceae > Picea > Picea engelmannii. Next base: position 21,910 of record ML803615.1, on the reverse strand, counting down.
ATAGATCTCTTTGAGGAGATCTATATGGAGAAACCCTAAATATTTATGTAGGATTCACCTTTGGTATGTCGACTGAAGAAGTCTCTTTATGACTCAAGAAAACCCCGAGGGCATGGTATGCCAACATGGAATCCTACCTTCTTTCATAGAACTTTGTACGTTGTAAGTCAAACCCGAATGTTTACATGCTTAGGATAGTTGATTCACTTCTACTCCTAGTTTTGTATGTTGATGATTCACTGATCACTAGTTGTTTGAATTCAACGATTGTTGAAGTCAAGAGGATTTTGCATGATAGGTTCTTGATGAAGGACATGGGTCCACTACATTTCTTTCCTTGGACTCGATATCATCCAGGATGCATCAGGCATAAAACTATCTCAACGAAAGTATGCATGAGATCTCCTTGAGATATTTCACATGAAAGACTGCAAGTATGCCCCGAATCCTTTCCTATCAGGAGTGAGACTTGAGGATGGCGGGGGAACTGCACTGGTTGACAACACACTGTACATAAAGCTAGTGGGGATATTTTTGTATCTCACACAATCGAGACTAGACCTCTCTTATGTAGTTGGATTAGTCTCTAGGTTCATGCAGGAGCTACATGAGATACATTGGAAGGTTATAAAGCATATCCTTCTATACTTACAGGGAACCATCACCTTTGGGATTGACTATGAAAAAAAATATACATTGGACCTCATCGGGTTCACTGATTTTGACTGGGTTGATGATAACATTGATCGTAAGTCCACATCTGGTTACTCACTTAGTCTTGGTTCTAGGCCTATCTTTTGGTCGAGCAAGAAGCATGATTCTATTTCTCTATCTTCAACCGAGGCAGAGTATAGAGGGGTAGTTAACATAACCATTCAGGCTATGTGGCTATAAAATTTTCTCACTAAATTGGGCATTCTGTTTCACTGGATTATTGTCATCTAGTGTGACAACGAGAGCACTCTGAAGTTCTACAAAGATGCATTTTAAAGGTGGTGGATGAAGCACAATGAAATCCACATGCACTACATCTGGGATTTAGTACACAAAGGGATCATCAAACTACAATTCTATCCTTCAACATAAGAGAATGCAAACATCTTCACCAAGACCTTCAATGAGAAAAAGTTCCATTCTCTATGCAGTCATATTAGAGTGAAGGACACAGTTCCCTAACAACTATCAGTTCTTATTTTTACATACATTTTACTTTGAGGGGGGAGGGGGGGTGTTCCCATGAGTTTTTCCCTATTTCTTCATTTATTTCAATGTGTATTTTGTATTTGGGTACCTAACATGGCCTCATTGCCGAGACCCATTCTTTATTTTCACCATAGTGATGTTTAGGGGGGGGTGTTGGATATACTTCACACACACATAGGAATTATTTTTCCTAAGGTTTTCCCTATGTTTATTATTCATTATTTTGTCTCCTATAGTATAGGGAGAATATTCTCTTCAGTTCACACTTTTGTTTGATCAGTTGAGTGGAGTCTAGATGCCACATTGGGAACATCACCATGCAACATTGGGATCATCACTAGCTAATGCACATTGTCCTTGGGATCATCATCAGAGTAGCGCATTAATCATGATTCCCGAATCTCCTCCTCAATTCACTCTATTTCAGTTAGTTAACTGAAGACTAAGAGACTAGTTAACTCAGACTAGGTGGTAGATAACTCCTGTAACTTCTTGAGAGACTAGAATTGGTGGTAGTTTACTCCCGTAACTGCTGGTGCGTGTCCAGATCAATCTAGACCACCACTATGTCACATTGGCTTCTCTTCAAGTGTGCATTAGTTGAGTTATATAGAGTATCATGTTTAAATTATTATTCATTCATTTGGTTAATGAGAATTATTCCATTCTTTCTCTCCTACTTCTCTTTTCTCATATTTTCTTTGCAAATTGTGTATGGCATTTTCTAGATAGATCTATTTTATGTAGGTTCAAAATTTTTATAGATAAGATTTATTAAATAAAATAACATGAATTCTTGATATATCAACTAGAATTCTCGCAAGATCCTCTAAATATTCTTGTAAAATATCTAATCCATTGTTTTTATTCTTGAGAAATTTGCTTACTTCTTCTCCTTTAAAGGTAATAGTAGGGTTTGGAAACTTCAACATCTTTCTGAAAACCAACAATGCTAAATAAATGAAGAGTTCTATTTTGAATAACCCTTTGGCTTGGAACAAATTTATTAGTGCACCGGGAGACAATTTCCTTATATTCAAAGAGTTCAGGTACACTTCCAACTAGATAAATCCTTGATGTCCAGATTTTGTTCTCATTTATTCCAGGTAAGGGCAATGTATCATAGTACCAACAAGATATTTACCATTGAAAATTTTGGTCTTCTCTCCTGGAAATATTCAGTGTATCTGTAAAATCCCGCTCTTGCGCGAACTGAGTGGACTTATTCTTTGAGGACACTTGCATGCAAGTGATCCAATTCATTATGCGATTGGTTGTATTTGATTATGATTATGAGATTTTGTGGATCTGTTGATATGATATTTTTCTACATTTATATTGACAAGTGCTATAGACTGGTTCTTCTGAGTGTGCAGGACTTTGGACGTTAGAGGATGCCGATGGCATAAATGGGTCTCTTTGGACTCTGGATCGAGTCAGGGAGAGGGTTGTTATAGTTTGAATGTTTTGATATTACATATGTGACATATAGCTAGATATTATGATATTGATTGTTATAGATGACATGTTTCTTTGATGGATGCAAGATGACGGTATATTGCTAACTAGACTCACATAGGAGTAAAGGGGTCATGGAAAACAACCAGAGAGATTGAGGGAGAGGTGTGGCAGCAGCCCTGTCGCAACCTACTAGTACTCCTGCCGTGGCTCGAACTATAGGTTAACAATTACCTAGTTTGAGAGATCCATGATGTCGTGAGGGAAGAATGTGATAGTCACTCACAATGATTCTAAGGGCTGTGCAATAAGGAATATTACTTATTCCTTAGAGGCCCTTAGTCTCACACAAGGTCACCTGACAGGGTATTGACTCCAGGGGTTTGAAGTCTACCAAATTAAGTTAAGAGGCGTGTGGAACCCTTGGAGCACATAGTGCATATTGAAGGGCACGTCGCGCAAATAAAACTAGAATGTAGGCGAGTGGCTCCCTTGGAGCACATAATGCATTCTGAAGGGCAGGTCGTGATTTTATCTATGGTAAGTTAATAAACCTAGTACCTAGAAAACTATGCCTTCTTAGGACCTGGTTGGCCTTAAAATGAATGATGTTATGAGTAAAGTTTAATAACAAATTTTCCCTTAAGAACTGTCGCTAAGCCTAGTGAATTTAAAACCTAGGTCTAAGTAGAACATGTGAACAAACAAAACTAAGTGGACTAGTAACAAGAAGGGGGTAAAGAAAATGAAAAATTTAATAATTAAAGTAAAATTTTAATGGAGGATTAATTTATTGAAAGGGTAAATTGTTGTTTATTTCTAAACTTGCTAAATATGAACTTAGAAGAAAAGGGGAAAGTTAAGGAAAAAGGGGAATGTCTAACATAGTAGGGAATCTAGTCTTTGGAACCTTCTAATTATGAACTAAACTAGGTTTTAAGAAAGGTGTCAGCCATTTAAGAAATGTAAGGGAATAAAGGGACATCGATGAACATTTTTAGGAACGCTTTTAGGTGGGTGAGGGAAATAGGAAAATTCAATTAATTAATAAATAGATTTTTTGGTGCAACTAAGGGATCGAGCGACATGTGTAGGGGGGAGGTTTTTCCTAATTAAATTTAATAAAAAAAATTTAATGAGGGTTTGGGAAAGGAATCACTAAGAAAAAACTATAAAAAAGGATGGTAGAGGAGGAGTATGAATCACATTTGGTATACCTAAGGTTACACTGTTGGAATTTATCTTGACTGAATTTCTCTTGTGGGAGTTGGGATATCCAGCTCGAATGATGAGTGGTAGCTCGACCTTGCGAGGCTAGCTAGGAGATAACATTCTTTGGTATTGTGTGCATGGATCCTTTGCAGCTCAGGGGGTTGAGGGGGATGAAGAGTACCCCTAGCATTGGTTGGGAGGTACCGACGAGGTATCATCGGTTAACGAGCAGGAGTTGGATGGATCTCAAGCACGGGACAACGACTCCGGGATATTCACCTTTGGTGACGGTATGTATGTGTATTTGAATTGTAAATTAGTTCTTATTTTATGTATATGGATGCCGATTAATGTTTATTATATGTTATTCCTTGCATAATAGTTGGTGAATCCATATGATATTGTTGCTTCTAAAATGTTTAGATTGTTTGGCTTCAATGTTCAAATTGTTTGCTTCAAATTTTCAGTTCTTAGCTTCAAAAGTGTTCATATTGTAGAACATTCTAATCATCGTTTCCACGGCCTTGAACGTCAGTATACATGTTTTGTTTATAAGATTCATATCTGTATGATCTCTGTTTTTTCATTGGTGTGGCTTCATGTTTCTCCAAGAGTAGTTTCCATTCCTTAATATTGTTTTATGTAGCACTGCCACATGTTAGCACTCTGTAAATTTTGTTCGACTGATAGAAAAATGGAAGAGGTAACTATTTCAACCAGATTTAGAGCTGAGGCACTAGCCTGCTCAAATCAGAGAGGGCTCTCTCATGTCACTTAATATTTCTTTGGAAATCGGTGGCTAGATTTGGTTTGTTTGGGGATTTCTAATAAAGCTTATGGAAATGAAGGGGAAGAACACTCAAGGCTATGGAGTCAAAATTTTGAAAGTGAATGAAAACAATGATCAACCGGTAGAACTCTCCATAGGATAAAGGCTAAATGAGGAAATAAATCTAAGTTATATTTGAATTTAAGTAGAGTGTAGGAAGATAGAGAAAACAAATAAATGCATCAAAGCATTACTAAAATGAATTCTGAATTCATTAAGAAGAAAATTACACAGTTTAATTTTCTTAATCCAAGAGCATCACAAGATGAATTCTGGGCCTTTAACTCTCCAATTTAAACAAAAGAAAATGAAAATGGAATAAAAGATCACAGGAAATACATACAATGAAGGAAGACAAAGCTCATATCACCACCATTAGAATCTTTTCATAGAGACTTCAAAGCTTCTACATCTATATTCAATTCAGCTTCAAAAAGTTACAATAGAGTTCGAAACAGCCAAAAAGGTCCCCTTGCATTTCTTCCAACATAAATTCATTCAAGTGTCCTAGTATTTATACAATTCAATTACAATGGTTGAAACTGAAGCATTTCATCTTCTAAAATTGATTATAATAATTTCAACTGATAGTCTTGGTATATGAACCAATTTACAATGATTAAACAAAAGGACGTTTCAAAAATAGGGACGGATTTCTCTGACTACTCAGCTTCCTTTACAACATGTGTCTTGCCCTAATCTTTTGTCGAACTTGCTGGTTTGGTGACGCCTGGAGGTTACTTACTGGTTCCGAGAAAATTGCATTTCATCTTGCCCAACCACACGATTTCCTTCCACTGCGAGTCAGAATGAATCTCGTAATCCATCATCTCCTTTATAAAAATCTCCAGGTCAATGCACGTAGCGTAGTACATAGTCGGTAGCCCAATCTTCATTGTTTTAAAATGATTCAAAATCTCAAAGTCTGCAGCCAAATACTCTACCAAACTTGGGCCTTTTAGAATTTCCTCCATAGCTTCAAATTTGGAATGATCCATTCTACACTGAATGAGGAGAGAATTGTAGTCTTATTGATTGTATAATTTACCTTTGCCATCCCAAAATGGTGGGATTCCCTTGATAAACAATTGTTCAAATGTATCATTAAACTCCTGTATACTGTGATCCATTTGCATAGCTTTGTTTTGAACCTATTTGAGAAAGTTGTGCTTGGCAATGATCCTCCTGCCCATATGATCAATGCAGTTCTATCCTTTACCCCAATAGTCTGAAAATCAATAGTGGGCACAAAAGTCAACAGATCAATAGAGTTTTGGGCCCATTCTGAGGGTTTCTTGGCTAATGTTTCATTAACAACAGTACACCTGCTTCGGGCCATGGTAGCCACACTGTCTTTGTCATTTATAAAATTCAGATAAACCCTGAACTTAGCAGCCTCTGCAACAATAGAATCCCAGATCACATATTTAGCTCATTGTAATAGTGTTTTACCTTTTAACCTTGTTTCCAACTTGTTTACTCTCTCTTGCAAATCTTGATTCTCTTTGGAGTTGAGCCATATTTTCATCTTTTATTTTCATCTCTTGTTTTAGATTTTCTAAGACCTCCTTAAGGCTTTTGATTTCCCCTGTCTGTAAACTTACTTGGGACATAGCTTGAACCAATCCATCAGTGATTGATCCAACTTATATATTGGAAGGTATAATAACAACCATATCTGATGTTGCTACCTATCCCTGTAACCAATTTTCTTTCTCTTTTTCTAGTTGCAACACTTTAGCTTTGTAATTTAGTGCTTCTTGTCTAAATGTCTCCTTCTCTTGCTCTAGAGTAGCTAGCTCTTCTATCTATGGATGTTATGTGGAGGACATATTGAGCTTATTCTTTAGGCTTTGGATCATCTTTTCTTTCTCATCTAAAGAAGCCTTTACCCCTTGAGAGCCTTCAGATTCCAATCTTTTGACCTTTGTTTTCCAGGCTTTGCTGGATGCTTTCTCCTGCTTCAATTGACCATCTAATTTGAGTGCATGTGTTGTCAATCTTGAAACCCTCAAACCTAAACTAAGGTAGTCTGAATATAGCATGTCACTGACATTCCTGTGGAACTTTACTTTGTCTGGGGCACCAATATTTTCATCATGCATCTTGATTTTAGACACTTTATCATCATCTTCCATTGCTATGTTAAGTGTCTTTATTTCCACATCCACGACTGAGTGCATGGAAGCCTTATGCTGGGAGATCTTCTCTACCTCAGGAAACATGTCTCTTATTTCACTATTGGCCATACTTCCCTTCACAACATACTGGTTCATTGAGTCTTCTTTGGACTAATAAACTTCCCCAGGTGTCTTGTTATATACATGTTTCTTGCTCTTGAAAACCCTTGAGCTACTTTCACTTTTTGGAATGTTTGTTGTACTAGCCTCTTCGTTCTTTGTTGCACTTTCCACCATATCCATGCTCCTTTTCTCTTTAGGTTCTTCCTCTTCCAGGTCCACTACCTAAGAAGATGGTGTGATTTTCATTTTCTTGAGAATATTTTTCTAACTACTGGAACCTAGTGCCTGTGAACTACTCTTGTTATAAACACTCACCTTTGGAGATTTAATAATCAACTTTGGAGAATTTTTATGTGTATGGACCTGTTGAGGGGCAGATTCTATTTGTTGTGTATGATCAAGCTGCAAAGTGACTTCCATATTTGCACAGGCTTCCAAGTTTTCCAATCTATCAAATTCTTCAACTTGCTCATGTTCATAAGGGCTTTGTCTGCTCATCTGTCTTCTCTTAGATATGATCTGGTATAGGTCATATCTCCTCCCTTGTAACTGTGTAAACCCAAATTCACTGAGTTTGGCTTGAATATGAGGTAAACAAGACCTGGTATTTACCACAAAGGGCCCTACCATGAAAGGGAATTTTAAGTTAGATTACTTGTGTGTTTTTAGAAAATGCACTGTCTCTGAAATGATCCTTTGTCTAATGAACTCTAAGGAAAAGACTCCGGGAGTCAAAAAGAATAGTAAAAGGAAAGGTCCTTCTTGATAACCGTATCCCCAAATTATAGTAGACTGTAAAAACAACATCCAATCTCCCACCCTGTTTTCTGGATTAGGTTGTAAATAGATTTTCATTTCTTCCAAAACCCTTGGCAGGTCTATGCCGAAGATGCGACTATAAACCATGAACATAATATTTTTTATGAAAATAAGCATGGTGATTCTTTTGCATTCAGTCAAGATAAATGTTGCTTCAGGGAATTCAGTCTTATTTGATTCCAAGAGCATTCTCAACAAGTGCGTGTAGTACCTGAAGTGTCTCAATGAATTGAAATTTACCAGCTATTGGTGCATATTGTCAGTGATGAACTTGTCAAAACTTATACAAACCAACTGACTAGAATTTGACATAAAAAGCTTAATAGGAAACCCAACATGAATTCTAATACAAATGTATCATTATCCAACCCTAAAATTTAACTAAGTAGGGAACAAGCCCACTGGACTTCAATAACCATGACGCTTACACTGACAGGTAATGATAGAATTTCATAATGGTGTTCAGGTTTAACAATGGTTTGCAGAAATAGGGTTTTTACTTCAGGGGGACACTCTCGGTAGAATGTGATCATTTTATCTTCCTCGAAGGGATCTGACACAGTGGGGGAAGAATATGGTATACTGAGGGTGTGTTGAATTAACAGACTATCTATTTCGTATAAGACTTTTGACCCTAACTTATTCAAAATGACATTTTCTTCCTAGGAATACTGTTATGCACACCAGCTTATGAACTATAGGAAAGGGAAAATGACTTCTACGATGTAAGGGGTAATGGAATCTTGGGCCACTTCGAGGAAGGGTATCCATTTTCCAACATTTTCTAGAAAATTGGATCTGGAAACGGAAATGAGTGAAACTATAATTTTTGTGTCAAATACATCAGAATGCTTGTGAATTAGGGATTCTTCTATAGAGGTGGAGTCTTTCTATTTCACAGATAAAACGACAGGGTTGATGGTCATGCTTAAAAAGACCTGTAACTCGATGGATAATGTGTGAAACTGGTTCATTGTTGATCTTTATTTTTGAATGGGGGGTTTTCGCCACTTTTCAAATGTTCGAGTGCTTTGAAATATTATAGAATAATGACCTGGGACCCTCATTTTATATGCATTTTTCGATATCAGGGATTGAAGAAAATGGTTTTGAGTAGACCTCTTTTTTATATATTGATACTGATTAATATTTATTACATGTTATTCCTTGTACGATAGTTGGTGAATCCAAATGATATTTTTGCTTCTAAAATGTTCATATTGTTTGGCTTCAATGTTCAGATTGTTTTCATCAAATGTTTAGTTCTTAACTTCAAAAATGTTCATATTGTAGAACAATCTAATCGTCATTTCCACGGCCTTAAACGTCAGTATACATGTTTTGTTTCTAAGATTTTGATCCATACTATCTGTGTGTTTTCATCAGTGTGGCTTCATGTTTCTCCCAGAGTAGTTTCCATTTCTTAATATTGTTTTATGTAGCGCTTCCACAAATGACCATTGAATTTACTCACCTATATTTATTTTACTGTTGTGCTGAATTAAAAAAGTGTGGAACACGATTTCACTCTGTTATATTTATGCTGGTTTGCACTACAGTAAAAGGGCCTTGAACATTATTTTCATTGTGTGATAGTATGCATCCATTCTTCATTGATTTCAATAAGGTTTTCTTTTGATCTTTGAAGGTTGACATGATTGTGAAGGATTCTCTTGGCTATACCCACAAGTAGTTTTGTTTTCTCAAAAATATCAATTTGAACATAACTCTTGGAACCCATAATATTCCACAAGGGATGGACTATTGTTATCGGTCTTATCCATTCACCATGATCTGACCCCATGCTAAGACGACATGAATGAATTCAATCCTGAAAAACTTTTCTAATGGAGTTTCATCAGCCTCAAAACATCCATTAGAATTCATTCCTTTCGGTGTTGGGGCTAGGACATGCATTGGGCAAAGTTTGAAGGTCAAATGAATTCAATGCTTTCTTTGTAAATTCAGATTTGTTGTTGTAAATTTGAGGCTTAAAAAAATATATTGATAAACACTTTTGGTTGTATTCATTTTTGTATAAAGGAAAGAAACTTAGGGGTACAAAAGGATAGCTTTTTCTTTGAAAAAGAACTAATATTTTTAATAAAACTATGTTTTCACAGAACTTGAGTGATTTTGGATTTCATTGTTTTAGTTTATGTTTTCCCTGTTATCATGTAGCTCTAGTATTTCATAATTTTTCTCTTCCAATATGTATTTGATGTTCTAAATGTAACAACTTGGTACGACCACCACTGCTACAATTACAAAGGAATCATAAAATTCACATATTTCTGCAATTATACTATAATTATAAATTGGACTTGTGTTTTCTATTATTATGCCTTATGAATAGTAATGAAATCTTCATTTTTGTTCATCTACTATTAATTTAAAATAAGATACATTTTTTTTTCTAATGTTGAAAGTAAAATAATACTTATTCAAATTGGATACATTGTTATATCTTCAATTTTTTTCTTCAAATTCTTCTTTCATTCACTTAAATCTAAAGGCTTTCTAAAACATTGAAATCTTGCCTTTCAAGTTATGATATTTACTTATTAAAGATCAACAATTATAACCTTGGGTAAAACAATAAAATACTCTTTTTTAGGACAAAAAATCAAAATCAAAATAAATTAAGAGAAAAAATGGATGCCTTGGCATAGTTTCCTATCCATAAACATCTCAAGGGTTACAACAATAGTGGTCAAGGGGGGAATATTCAACTCTTATTTTTCCCTCTAAAGAATAAGGTAGTTGAGGAATTTTTTTTGGGTTCTCTATGATCCATCATTGCATACCATTTAATCCTTCTTGGATAGCAATGAACTGGACATTCTTGGTATGAAGAACACTTTGTTGTTCCATTATGTGCATTGCCAGCTGTTGGAAGACATGAATATTGGCATATATATGTAACAATCTCCTCGAGCTTTGTCCTTACCTTTTTCCTCACATGCCTTAAATTCTCTCAAGGCTCCTTCATCCTTCCTTACATGTCTGATTTGTTCCTCCAACTCTTTAATTCTAGCATCCTTTTCCTAATTATGGAAGAACATATTCTTGAGGTTTCATTCCATTTCCTCGGTGAAAGAAGTGCTTGTGGATTCTATGAAAAGTGGGTCTTTGCTAACATTTTATGCTAATACAGTCTCTGTGACAACTGAAAATAGGTCGCCTCTAGTGACTAGGAATTTCCTAATCTATTGTTGCAAAATTTTGCCAGTGGCTTTGTTGAATTTGAACTTTTTCAGGTTCACCACCTTGTTGGGATTGTAAGGCATGTGAAGCCCAAGCTCCATATTTCTTACTTGAAGGATACCATTGTTGAGGGGAACATTTTTCAATTTCTCCATGATGTTGGTATCCATAGGAGAAACATCATAGTTTAGTTCTTCTTCATCCCCCCTTTTTTTTTGGTTCTTCAGTAGCTTTAGTTGTAGCCTCATTTGTTCGCCCTTGTTCTATTGTTGTTTCTTCTAGAGATACATTTTTAGTTGTAGATTTTACTTCTATTTCCACTACCACCACTTCTACTATTGTTGATGTTGCACTAACTTCTCCTTTGGTCTTGTATTCTTTGATCTTTATTTTCTTTTCGACGACGTCCTCTTTCCTTTTCTAGAAATTTTTCTTTCTTTCTTCTTTTCTTATCTTCCAATGTCTCTTCTTCCTCTACCAATATAGAATGCGTAGATGTTTTTTTGACAACTTCTTTTGTTGATGCATATTCTTCATCTATTTTTCGTGCCTCTTCAAGATATTCCTCCTCATCCAATATTTTTGCCAAAGGTCTTCCCTGCTTTTTGGAAATCACTTATTCATATGTACATGCACCACAATGGACCTCTTCCTATGTGGCTGAAGTGCATTCGTAAGTGTGCTTGTACTTGATGCAATGTTCCTTGACTATGTTCTTTGGATCGTGTCTCCGGCGGTGGAATATTCACCAATACTGAGAGGGGGGTGAATCAATATTGAGCACTTTTTACCACTTTTAATTAGAACATTTAATCATCATCTTATCAACAATTTATCACTATGATTTCACTCAAAATATTATGAACAATACCATTCAACAATGCATAACATATAACCATAGATACATAGTACAAAATAATTTTATGTGGAAACCCAAATGGGAGAAAACCACACAATGATTTGTTATATATTATAATATTACATTCATAGGAAGCACCAACTTCCAAAATTCTCCAGCACCAACTGGAAGGAGGCACCAACCCCCTAGTTTAGAGGATCCAACCTGAAGGAAGCCACAACTCCCTAGATTCTTCATATCCAACTGGAAGGAGGCTCTGAACCCCTATTTTACAAGCTCCAACATAAAGGAAGATCCAACTTCCTGTATTCTCCAACACCAATTAGAAGGAGGATTCAACCCCCTGATTTACAGGCTCCAACTTGAAGGAAGCTCCAACTCCCTATATTCTTCGGATCCAACCAGAAGGAGGATACAATACCCTTTCTTTTCCCCTCCCTTCCTCTCTGAAATATAAATGGAGACTCAACCTATCACTAAAACTTTCATTGATAATTAACTTGTCACTATCATTGATAATCAACCTGTCACTATCACTGATAATCAACCTGTTACTGTCATTGATAATCAACCTATCACTGTAATTGTGACTAATAATGATACATCATCATCATAATTAAAACTAGATCCATTCACATAAACCATATGCCAATATCACCAAGAACATATCTCATAACATATACCCAACATCACCAAGATATGCCTCAAACCATGTGCGAAATATATGCTTCAAGAAATTGCCATAACATCCATGATAAACCATAAACCATGTATCAAAGATACACCTCAAATCATATGACCAAAATCAGAAACATATGTCTCTAGCCATGTGTCAAAAACTCTCCAATATATGCCTCAAGCATACACCATAACATCATGATATAACCCTAAAAAACAATTATAAAGACAATTTTAATCATGTACAAACCTGGTGCATAAGATCTCTACTCATCACACATTCCACAACTTAAGCATCATAAAATTGGGTCCACTTAAAAATATGGCCCACATAGAAACTGGGTCCACATGGGTCCACATATAAACCCCAACATCACTTCTTAAATTTATCTCGAGCACCTATTTGAGACTAGTTTCTGGATTAGTCACAAAACCCAACTTCCAAAAAGTATAAGTATGTACCTATAATGAATAAAGGTCTAAAAATTTTATTCAATTGTCTTTTATATCTTCTCTAAAATTCTTCCAAATTTCTCTCCCTGATTTGTCACTAAAAAGGAGATATAGCAAAAATGGCAGACCATCCTGAAATTTGGCCTATTATGGAGAGAAAATTATACAACCTGTCACGGCTCAATATTTGATATATGATTACAAAACTTCCAAAAATAATACTAAATATTATACTCTTTCCAATTCAATTGGTCTCACAAAATTTGTATCCTCTATGAATACGTTATGACTGTTTTACCTAGAACACTCATTTGATTCTAGTTACAGGACTAGTAAAAACCCCTATATTCCATAGAGTGTATCACCAAAAATGAAATGACCCACAAGATTAAATTCATATCATAGGTACCTTGATATGTATTCTCAATATCCTCCAACTTTCACTATCTGAATCATTCTAGAAAAAATGTTATAGCAAAAATGGTAAGATGGCCTTTAAAAAACATACCTTAGAACACATCATCACAAGACTTCATCTTCCCTTAGAATTTCTCCCTTATTCACTTAATATTCCCTCTGAAATTCATTGCCAAGATTTTCCTAAGAGATCAAAATATTGAAGGATGAAAATGAGAAGTTCTTAATGTGTATTTATACTTTTCCAAGTACCTCCTTTACTTGACTTTAGGGTCGACTTGTAACTTCTTTGAATGTACTTCAAGGATTTCATATTTAGGAGGGAATACCTTCTCAATTGTGAGGAACCACGTGGCATTCCACCTACCATTGGAAATGGCATGACAAGGACTATAAATATATGGATCTTTTTAATCTAATTACAATTTCCTTCATACTATTTTTCTCCAATCAACTTTAGGCTTCATGATCACACCTTCAAGGCTTCTTAACCACTTATCCATATTTCCAAGGCTTCTTGTAGATTTCGGGGGTTCTTAACCACTTATCCATATTTATAGGGCTTCTTGTATACTTCTTCAAAACATCTTCCTGTGAAGCCCATCCTTAAAGATATTCCATAAGGGGGCCATTTTGGAGACTTCTTCAAATACACCCATCACTTCTAGATGCTTCTAAACTTCTTATAAGGTTGGCATCAACCATTACTTCTAGGAGCTTCTGGGGATTTTGGACTTCTTCTAGGGTTGAAATCAATGACAACCAAATTTCCAACATCTAGAACCTTTCTTCCCCGAAGTGAAATGATTGTAGCATAACTACTTCATCTTGGAAATGCTTAATGCTTCCGAAGGAGTATGAGCTAACCCAAAATGGTAGTGGGGGCCAGATGGCATTCTTATCATGATAGAGTGTTTCCTAGAATCCATGGATCACAATTTGATATGAAATATCTTGTAATACCAAACTATCGAGCACAAACCTTGTGAGAAAATTGGGAGCTTTGGTAGCTCCATACACTCTTATGTGAGTTTCGTGCTCCATGAGATACTAGTCCCACATTTTCTAGACTATAGTAAGAGCTTTGTCAGTCATAAAATGGGCAGGTGAGTTGAATGTGATCTCATAGTGTGGTGCCAAGAAGTAATCGTAGATCCTATTATACTTTGTCCTGTATTTGTTCTCTTAGACCACTTTGCAATAGATATGCATAGGAGGGTCGGTTGGCTACCAAGACCAACCCATATTGGGATATTGATGGCACACAAACATCATATACAACAAGTAAGAGGACATGTGGAAGCTTGGGAATTTTCCACGGGTGGTCTCCCTGAAAAATTTGATGGACTCTTCTAGGGCTGCTAATAGGATATCGACCCAATTGAAAGATGACCCCTAATCAACACAATAATATATCAAGGGAATGAGGGACAATGTGAATTTCGATGCATATTGTTCCTGGAACACTTCACCAAAAAAATAACCTACTTAAAATCACCAAAATATATTGGTATGATGTTCTTAGAGAAGTGGTTGGATATATTCCAAAGGGTCTGAGTTTGAATGTCTTATTTGGCTTATACTGGATTTTGAATAAATCATTTGCCTTTGTGTGGGAACCTGTTAATGAGTTCATCATCTAGTGATAAACTTCCCTTGTCCAAATGTTAGTACTAGGCTATTTCAACTTCCAGGAATGATACTGTGTGCTTCCCCTTGGCATTGAGTATATGTTGGTTTTCAAGGTCTATGTGCTTAAGGATCCATGAGATCACGTCTACATTAGGAAAAAATTCTACATGAGCTGCCACCCTATGCAATATCAGTCTCTTGATGTTCTTAAAGACTTTGATATGATATTGATATTCAACTTCCACTAGGAATTTCTTCTTCTTGAATATCTCAAAATATTCATCCCATTTGATTGAAGTCCCCCATTTCTCTAAGAGTCTTGTGGGTGTCATCGTAGACCACTCTTGGGGTGCCATGCTCTTCCTCTTGTCGACTTCCTCTTGCAGAGGCCTTCATTGCAAGATATTTTATTATAGGTTTATTGTGAGGAGACATGTATGAATTTGTAACAACACGTTCATCATCAATATTATTAAACCATTAATAACAAAAAGCTCTCAAGAAAGTAAAAATGAAGCATAAGTTCCTATAATCATGTAATATTTTGAGCACTCAAGTAGTAACCAGATGTTAAGGATGAGTATGTAAATGAAAACCTTTGTCTATGTCGGAAGAACTATTGGTTCCAATATAAGGAGGAAAGTAATCATCAAAGGAAGATATGATGATGGAATACATGGTGATGTTTTGGGAAAGTATGGATTAGCTTGGGTGAATAAGCGTAGTTGATGAAAACTGTGTCGATAAAGAAATGAGAGTCAACGCAGTTGATGAAAATTGTGCCAATATGGAAATACAATGTACCGATGATATTCATAAAAATTCCACCTATATGAGAATGGGGATTCATATGAGTTCTTGTGAACTTTTCTGATCTGGAAAAAAGAAGAGGTAATGAAGTTGTTTCCAATTCCTCCGATGATAGGGATCTTGTATCAGAAGCTTTATTTTAAAATTTGTCAATGGGGAAGATTGGATGAGAAGGGTTCCAAACAACTTTTCCAATGAGGAATACTTGTATTGGATAAATTTGAAACAACTACACTGACATGGGGAAGTGGATATCAGAGGATTTGTCATAAACCTTGCCGACAGGGAGACTTGTATAAGAGAGGTTCCACACAGTTTTGTCAATGGAAAAAAATGCATCAAAAAATTAACTAAGTATTGAATTAGGTTTTAGTGGATTTTGATGTTGATCTCTAAGTTTGGGAAGGTTCTATGCCTTGGTATAGACCATATACATTATTTAGGAAAGATTAAAGTGTTCTCTGCTAGAAACTCTTGGGGAAAAACCCTTTCCGATTTGGGAACATGTTAAATATCATGAATTGGTGTGAATTTTTGTGGGAGAAACTCCAAGTTTTGAGAAATAGTTAGGGGTCCGACAAGGATAATCCCGAGGAATAGAGGCTACACCAATAACTCATATATGATAGGGAAGGATTTAGCACGAGGGAAAGGTAGAGTTAGGGTGTGGACGAGAAATAAGGGAAAAGGTTGAGATTGTCGTGTAGTTAAGATTTGTGTTAGTTAGGGAATCATGAGTGACAAAGGAAAGAGGATTGAAGGGTTAGGAGAGTAGGGTTATACAATATATCTGCTCGTAGGGTTTCCAAAAATAAACAATAATTGAAACAAAAACAATAGGTGATGCAACAAGGAGCTTACTTGGCCTTTGGGACATGTGGATAGTAATATGCTCAATGGAGGGATGATGTGATTTTTTCAGGAGGTTACTCTTTGCGTGAGTGACAATATCTCTCTCCTTCTCTTAGCAATGTGAAAATATGATGCGATATGGAAAATAAAAACAGGGGACTTCATTTTATAATTTTTCACCTAGCATGGGGTTCGATATAATATAGGTTTTCATTACAAGTGCGCCTTTGATATGGTTGGATAGTTAGCAAAACATTTGGGAACTAGTATGGCAATACCGAAAATGTTAATGGGAAATCATCATATTGTACTAGAGGAGATGTTCGGAACTTGGTAGATAGAAATGTATACATACCAACAATGTTAGAGGAAAGTCATATTGTGGTCATTTTAGTGCATCAATGAACTTATGAATAAGTTCGATGATTAAGAAATTTTGTATCAGGGGAGTTGGAAAGAAGCCTTCTAGTATATATTGGAAACATTGGTAAGAAGTCTAGTAGTATATACTAGAGACAATCACACAAACTCCCCCAAAATGTCGGAAGAGTTTGTGAGAACTCCTATGATATGCTAAAACTTACTTCTTAAAAATGTTAAATGTTAAACCTGAAGCCAAACAAAACTTGTTAGATAAAATAATTTCATCAGAGGGGCACGAGTCAGATTTAGTGTAGGTCAAGAAGATGAGTAGTCTCCTTAGTAATTCAAGAGGTTTTCAAGTAAAAAAGGAGGGGTCCCCTTTTCTTGGTTAAAAAGTGACTTTACAAGAAATAGTACAAGAAAAAGGGAAGGTTTTGATGCATGGCACAAAAATTGGTGACACACTAGGTGAAGTCAATGAATCTATACAAAATGGTATCTAAACACAAGACTTTGAAGAATGGAAAAACATGTGGTACATAACCAAAGAGAGAGTGTGTAGGTCCAATAGTTTTCAAAAGTACATTATCTAACAAGACAAATTTGAAAAATGAAAGGGATGGGATTGGTCGTGCCCAAAGCAATTTGATCACCATAATATATTCTTTTAAATCAAATTTCTTTGAGAAGGCAAGAGAAGTAATACAAATAAATTATGCATCGATAATGCTGAGAATACAAGTTGATTGTGCATTTCTATGGTGTTTCTCCACTGCCAACGAGCATCCATAGCCCTGACAGAGTCATCTTGGTGTCATAGACTTTCTCCACTACGAGTGAGAGTCCATATACTTGGTGTAGATACTTTCATGTGCCACATGATATGGAATTCCTTTCCCAAGCATTTACCTTTATAATATGATTCTCTTAAGTTCATAGAGAGAGGTGGATGGGGGGATCTCATTTTTTATTTAAAGGCATGTAGGATGATATCCATGAAAGTGAGATCTTCCAACTCAATTATAGATGATCTAACTCCTTGAGAAACATATCCTGCATACTATCTATGCCTTTCTAAATAAGTTTCCATTTAGTTTTAGACAAACACAAAATTCTCTCTTGGACATGACCATTGGCTCACTCTTACTGCATCTAATATTACAATGCTTATCTACTAGGTATTATTTGAAGTAATGCACAACAATGTTTCATAGAGGTAAGCAAAGTAGTGTCTAGAAGCCAAAATCCATATTTCCAAGCTTTTGGTACCAATGTGTGACATCTTAAAATTTATTCAAATCCAAGAAACCAAATTCTCTGAGAAGCCTAAGGAAATAACTTTGAAAGAGAGTAAAGGAAAACTAACTAGAATCCAAAAAACAAATGAAAATGAAAAGCATAACGAATCAAGTAATGTGATAAATCAAAGAAAAACAAAGTAGTAAACTTAAACAAGAGAAAACAAACTATTTATTTATGTACAAGGGAAATCATTATTAAAGGATAGCTAATGTAATGCTTAAGGATTTGGCCATTGATGGGGAGGAGGTCTAAATCCCCTTCCAAATTTTATAATCGGTAGGTACTGTTGAGTGCTCAACACACCCTAAAAGTTCAGTGACCATATCTTTTTGGGTACCACTTTGTTTTCTACCTTTGATTGTTTTCACCTTGGTTTGAAACTGATAATCCACTTATCTTATATGTTTCATGTCCTAAGTTTCTCTTGAACATACAACAAAGAAACATCTTAAGAGACACAACGTCTACTCAAGGAATTAACGACCCAGAATTTTCCCGACTCCCGAGAGAAGTTCAACATTGACGAAATCTTAAGGTGGCGAAAATCATTTTAGGAAGTCAAAGTAGCTAAATGCCGACCTTCGTCAGAGTTGGACGATAGTAGTGTTTCTTTATTACGAACAACCTAGGAAAGGATTTCGCCGAAGGCCGATCTTTTTAGGTTTGGCAGAAAAGTGTGGTTCTAAGCACCGCACATAGATAAAAGTGACACTGCTGACCGCTGAACTCCCAAAACAAGTTCGGTATCGGTGAGGGAGAACTAATTGTTTCCCTGACATGATAATTAATTTGATGCCGCCCGATATCTGCAGTTGTGGCCTCTACTCTTTTCTCAAGTACTCTTGGTGCAAGTGAGAATCCAAGTATGATTCTTATCCACTAGCTGAATGACTTTCCATGATTAAATATTTTCAATAACCAAAGTTGATAATTCCATGGAAGTATTAATTGATATCAAATATTTTACAAAGAAAAGCATTAATAGACTTGTGACATAATAGAAATGATCCC
The DNA here is from genome assembly GCA_009831015.1 of Picea engelmannii. Taxonomy (NCBI): domain Eukaryota; kingdom Viridiplantae; phylum Streptophyta; class Pinopsida; order Pinales; family Pinaceae; genus Picea; species Picea engelmannii. Next base: position 2,562 of record ML803615.1, on the reverse strand, counting down.
AAACAAATCTAACAATTTACATAAAAGGCTTGAATAAGAATACATGTTTGATTCACATCCGAAAGAAGCATGATACATTCAAACACCTTATTTTCTTTTTATATACACAATCAAAACTTTTGCCAGGCCTGGTTTACATATGAATAGACAACCCTGACGACTTGGCTAACTGACCCAGTCACTGTAAGATTACAAAATTTTACAAAAGAATAAAGACAAAGAGGTGTTAAGCAACACTTCCAAGAACACAGAGCGAGAACCTGCCAACTATATGTCTCATGTGCGCTAGTCCTCTCTCAGATTGTCTTTCACACTTTGTGATGTCTTATGCTCCGTTGTCGCTGCCATCCGTTGCTCCTTGTGCAACTGCAAAATCATGTATTGTGCTTCCTGAAGTCATCTCTCCAGCCAAACGGTGCTTCCTGCGTGACCTTGCAACAATGGTATCCCCTGGTTTTTTGCCACCAACTGACGTCGCAGTTCTCTATTCTCTTGGTAGAGCTCAACAATTGCAAGTTGAGCCTGCTCTAATTGCTGAGTGGAATTTTTGATGGGAGTACCCAGCACTTGTGCCCTCCCCTTTCTTCTCCTGCATCCTTTTCCAGTGGTCCCGACCAATTCCGAACGGTTTGTAAGCATCAAAGAATCCTCAAGGGTTGGACGTGCACTCAGTTCGACCTTGGGGCGATCCTCCTCTCATTCCCAAGATTTCTTCCTAGGCCTTCCTCTTCTTCATGGTTTTGGTCCCAGAGAAGGTACATTCTCTAGCATGGATTATTTGAATGTATTTGCGACCATCCCAAGCTCCTCTGTGGATGCTGACACTACCTTTGGGTAGATACCTGTACTTCTCATTGGAGTCTCAAGTACACAAGAAGCCAACACGAAAGAGTCATAGGCACGCTGGGGATGAGACCTGGAACTCCGACTGCCTCATAGACATCCTCCAGTGTTTGAAGGGGATCTCGTAATTGAAAAAGAGTAATAAACTCAAGGCATCCATAAATGGTAAAGAATTTCTGAACAAGACTTCTCCAAGATGAACTTACCGAACCAGAATTCCAGGGAATACGAGCTCACATATACGTAGAGTTTCTCACAAAGCTCCTAGAATTTATAGAGAAATCAAGGATCGACACTAGGCATGCCAACATAATACCCATGCCTTGCGATATGATGTTTGGAAAAATCGGCACGCCACAACTGATCGATGTATGCAATCCATAACATGAAAGTGTCGTCGATCAAGGTTGTAGGAAAATGTGCGGTGCGATCCTTTTGAACTTTCGAACCTATGTTATTGATGAATGATGCTTGGCACGCTTGGTGGTATGGGTTCTCGAGGCATTTAATGACTTTCTTTGTATGATATCTGACCTCTTGGGAGCACACAAGCGCATAACTCATTCTCGACGCCTTTTTTTCAACACGAAAGGTCAAGTAATTACTATACTAATTTATACATTCATGTCTATCGTACTTTATTAGCCACACTATGGCATGCTGATGTATTCATTTAAACCAAAGAGGAGTGGCAACTTCACATGTCACTCAAAAGAAGCGTTTGGGATCGCGTAAGTATTAAAAATGTCTGAGACTAGAAAGATACACAGGTACATGTTAATCTTTTTGTTTGTTTATGTCTTATCATATGTTGCTTAATCACTAAACTAATTATATTTTATTTGCAGGAAGAACCTTCTCGATTACCGACTAGACTCTATCCTATGACCCTGCCGAAGAACCGAAAGAAACACCGAAACTGAATCACCGAAGTGATGAAGTATGTCGTGCTCCCCGATTCCGACACCCTCGATATGTTGATCGACCTAAAAAAAGTAATCAAGCATTGCACTGAACAAGATGCATTATGGGCTGAAGAATGTGCAAAGGTCACCAATGCAAAGCCAGGGAAAGTGTAACAGTTTGTAGGACATCCGATCAAATCTTGAACCATGCTTCAACAATTGAATTTCAGTCTTGCAAAGTATCGGGCGCACGCAACAGACATCAGAGGGATATATGCGGCTCCAATGGAAAAACAAAGATTTCCATGGGCCAACACCTGTGAAGAACTCTTTATCAGATGGTCTGACTACGAAAGAAGCCACCCTTTTCAAGAAACATCTCGGGTGGACTGTCGAAAGAATGTTAGATGATAACGCCACATGGAAATTTTTGATTAGCTCAAATTGTATTTAGCTGTTAATTACTATTAAACTTTATATTATAAATAGAGACATCGACCAATGAGTCAGAGGTCGATGGTCGTTGCAAGAACTCTTTCTTTTGGTTGTTGTTAATTATTTTGAGACTGCTATAAATTGAGAAGTCGTCCTGGACCAAAGACAAGCTATCTTCATCATATGTATGTGATTGGAGTTGGAGAAGAATTACTTCCTTTTCTATTCCATGAATGTTGTAGTAAATGAGTAAGAGCAATTGATTTTGTTGTCAAGTTATTTGGTGCAATGTTTTGATGTTATTTTCTTTAAATGATCAAGATAAATCGTTGTGTTGTTATGTGATGAATGTTATGGTAGATGAATTATTTTTCTTACC
>ML803614.1:179884-201357 GCA_009831015.1 Picea engelmannii | reverse complement strand
AAAGTGCTCTGATACCACTTGTAATATACCAGATATAAAATGTATGCAAAACATAAATAAAATGCTAGTAATGGCAGAATAACAACAATATAACCAGAACATTCACCACAATAACACTGAAATGATATAAGAATAACAACAGATATAACACTTTGAATATGAAAGCAATGTTCACAGGCCTCTTTGAGGGGGAAACCCCCAGTTGAGAAGATCTCTATTAGAATAATATCCAAGATAGGGTTCTCATACCCTTGACTCCTATTTATACTAAAAAGAAGCATCCAGAGGAAGATCCTTCTAGAAGCGGAAGCTTCTATTAGGTATTCTTACATCTGTCTTATTCTATTTTATTGAAAGGCCTTATTAATATTTACCTTTATTACATCCGAATATATTGTTCTACCTATGTGTGAGTTATGACCCTAACATAAACTATCATCATGCTGCCAGCTACCATCTCAGCCATTCTCCACATCATCAACCACTCACAAGGATGATAATTTGAACCCATTGATTCCTATTACCTACTGGTAGCATCATTTGGTAGTGCTCTGGGTAGCGATATTTTGTAGCCCCTCCACCAAATTACCTATAATTCTACAGTGTAACCTCCAAAATAGGTCTGCAGAATGGGTAGTGCAGAGCCTGTGTGTCTCTTTGCGAAATTCATCCTCTGTTAAAATTTCGGTAGCGCCAAAGCTTGTGTAATTCATTCTTTGTGTGAATTTTGGTAGCGCTTGCCTATGTATCTGCGCGCAATTCGGTAGCACCAATGTTGAACTGATCCTTCTGAATATGTAGCGCCCGACCTCAAAATGAATTTGGTAGCACCCTGCTGAATTTGCAGCACCATCATTTCACCGCCTAACATATTTGGTTGCACCCCGAGAAGTTAGCAGCGCCATCGCTACACCAGTATTAGGAGATTAGCTAGCGCTATAGGTAGAAGACTGATAGTATATGTGAATTAGACAATTCGGTAACGCCATAGCGCTACAAAATGTCTGTTCTATTTTTGTTGAAGAGATTAACTCTCTGGAAAACACCAAAAACCTTGAGAAGTATGCATTAGAAGCCTGTAAAGCCTGTATAAGTGCCAAAAAGTAATACTTCCTTAATCACTTATCCTTGCAAAAAGGGGGCGTTCTAAAAAATGGAGCTCACCTTTCACCAACTGCTTCATCAACCTGACACTCCTTCTTGTGGAAGGAGGACTTCCTTTTGGCCCATCAACATGCTTTCCTTTAGTAGTAACAGGCTTCTTCACAAGAAGTATGTTTTTCTTGACAACAAGTTTCTCCTTTTCAATGGCAGCCTCAACTAACATATTCATATTTCTTTGAGCCACCTCATCTTTGACCTATTGCAACTCTGATTTGACTTTTCTATTCTGAGACTGAAATTCTATGTTTTTCCTATAAAGGTTCTTGAGATGCTTATGGAGAGCTTGGGCTCTTCTTGCTACAAATATTGCTAAATCAAGAGTGTAGTTGTAACCATCCATGCGCTCTTTCATCTTAATCCTTTCAAATAGGGCTTCAGATTTCAAACGAGCCACCTCCTTCCTAGCTTCCCTGAGTTGTTTAATAAATATTTTGAACATCTGGTTGCTAGGTGGAGTGGTGATGTGGATAGTCTCAATAGGATTCTTCATGGCTTCATCTTCCTGCTGCACAAGGTATACCTCTTCCATATCAATAGGCTTCTCAATGAGTTTTCCCTTATCTTTCTTTTCTTACTGGTTCCTCATGGAGCAATACTAGTGGATGGAAAGGGACTCGGTATCTTTGACTGAGGAGTGGCTACTATGTCCAACTTCATGTGAGAAGAAACAATAAATTGTTCCCATGAGATGTTCCTCTTTCTCATTTCTTATGAAACCAACATTCTAATCAACCCAGAATGAAAAATAATAGTATCCATAGCCTTTCATTTGGATTGAACTCTATCTAAAATTTTCCCTATGCTTCTCAACAAGTATAAAGGAATGTTCATTTCATCTTTACCAGTAAAATGCAACAAAAGCCTTATATGGTACTATTATAGTGTATTAAACCTCCCCTCACATGTGAAATACCTTTGGATGATCTTCAACATCTTATCAAACTCTTCAACTAGATGACTTCTTGGTACCCCTTTGGACAAGTTGTCAGTTTGATATTGTGGCTTAAGGAAATCTTTGGAAAAATCTACATTCAAAGCCATGGATTTAAACCATTTCTCTCATGTGATAGGAATCCTTGTGGCTACTAAAATAGAGGTCTCAGACACCTCAAACTATAGGTCCCCTAACTTAGTCTTCAGGCCATCAAAATGTGAGGCAAATTTCCTTGCCACCTCATGATGACCCCTCTGCATGTTTTGGTAGAAAGTAAGGCAACCCACCCTTTGAAAAACTTCTCTAGCCATGGGCTCTGCTTCAAATAAATGCATGTCTGCAGGCTCAATTCTAACCACAATACCTCCCTTGTGCGACTTCTTCTTCTAAGGTGTCTCCATAGTTTAGGATGAAAGGTTTAAAATATATTGTGCAGTGATGGCCAGGAAAACAAAAGAGTCAGACTTCAATAAGAATTTGATAGTGAATAATGGCTTCCCTTTTCCAGGAATCTCCCCTAACTCAAATTGCTTTCTGGCTTAGGAAACAATGGCTATGAATTTCCCTCCTTTTGACTGTTCACAAATATTAAAACTAAGGAATAATAAGGTGAATAAGGATATCAATGCAATCGTCTTTGAAAATTGGGTTGAAAACACTCCAATTCAAATGGTAGAGGAAGTAGAGGAAAAGGCAATGTCGTTTCAACATCGATTTTAGGTAGCACAACGCGCATACAAGAGGTAAAGTTTGCTTGGGCACTCAAAACTCGGGAGCAAGGTGAGTAGATGTCTTATGAATAAAAACCAGGTGATGGTAACTACAGATCTATGTGAAGGAAGGATTGGTAGAAAGCATGAGGGAAGGATGTTTTTCCAATTCTGTAGACACAATCACTACTAGAAATCCAAGCTTTAACTGCTACCCGAAATTGATATGCAGAGGGGGGAAACCATGGAATACTTGGAGAATGATGATAAATTAGAGTTTCATCAAATGTTTAGGAGTGTATCACGAGCAACTTAGCCTCTGAATCCACCTGAACATCTGATCATGTAGTGCCACTGGCAATTGGTCCAAACTAGTAGTTTTTGTAGCACAGAGTTTTGAACTTTTAAAATTTGAAAAACGTTAGCAAGATCATAAAGATTGAATCCTTGAAGGCTTCATTTAACTAACCAAGGTGCTAAAAAAAAGCCAGACATGAAATCAATTCTATAATAATAAATCATTGAAAAGGATGAAGGACATGGAGTGCGCTACAAAAACTCCTAGTGAGTTGTCAACGCTCCCTTTTCAAAATGTTGATTTGACCATTATAAGAGGACAAAGGGACAACATGGCAAGGATACAAAGGCATGAGTGAGGAGAGTGACATTTCCAGTAAATTTGGTCATGGGGTGAGTCAGGCTTAGTGTCAAGTCATGAAGGGGGTCAAAACATAAGCCAAGAAAATGAACCTAGGCCAAAAGTTTATGTGAGGATAAAAACTTGAGTCATGACTTAAGCCTTAATTTATGAAGGTAACCTAAGTAAATAACACCTTTAAGAGACAAATCAAAATTAAAAAATCTAAAGTATTAGAAAAAATTAAAACTAAGGGCTAAAGACCCAAGGCAACTTAGTGTGATAACATTGGCTCTATAGGTGATGGCATGCTCCCTGCGAGCTGCCAAGAACAAGTAGTCTCAGTACCTTATCCTAGGTCTATGGGGTTAGTTATTAAAAAAAAATAATAATAAATATGATATTTACAATGGCATGGAAATCCACTCATGGCTAAAGAAAAGTATTTTTTCAAAAAATGCCCATTGACAAGGCCACCAAAAACTTCATCATCCTCCAAATTCTGCAACTTGTAAGTGTTATTCGAAAATACCTTAGAAATTTTGAAGGGACCAATCCATAGGGCTTCAAATTTACCGTGCTTTCCTTTTTCTTTATTTGGTGCATCCGACTTGAGCACTAGATCTCCCAGCTGGAAATTCTCTTTGTTTACCTTCTTGTCGAAATCCTTCTTGATCTTTTGTTGATGGTCATGTGATTTATCTAGTAGTTTCTTTCGAGTTTGTTGCACTTCTACCAGCTATTGTATTCTTCTGATCATATCATCCACCTCTCCTTGGTAGTATTGGAATAATTTTTCCACAGGAAAGGCAAGTTGAGAAGGAAAGATGGCCTCAAATCCATACACAAGATGGAAAGGAGAGAGACCAAGGAATCTATTTTTTGTCACTCTATCAGCCCACAAAGAAAATTTGAGCTTTGAATCCCATGCTTTATTGTTGTCCTCTAACATTATTTTTTATCTTTATAAGGCTTTTGTTAGAGGATTCTTCCATTCCATTCCCTTTGGGGTAGAAAGGAGTAGAGTGAATCAATGTGATTCCAACCTATTCACAGAATTAGATCAATGGTTCAGCCTTGAAAGATGTAACATTATCAGTGACAATTCTATTTAGACAACCAAACCTCACCATAATATCCTCAAGAAAACCAATTGTCACCTTGTGGGAAGCATTCCTTGTAGGGATGGCTTATATCCACTTAGTAAATTAATACATGGAAATCAATATCCATCTATGTTGACCACTAGAAGTAGGATGAATTTCCCCAATAAAATCTAGGCCCCACTACTAAAAGGATCCTGAAGCTACCACATGCTTCAATGGAAAAGACTTGAGCTACTACTTTCCAGAGAATTTTTGACACTTGACACAAGATTTTATATTTTCACAAACATCGGTGAATAGACTGGGCCAGAAGTACCCAACCTTGAGAATATTATATGTTGTATTTCTCCAAAAGTGATTCCCCCCACACAAACTGTCATGAAAATCAAACATAATCTTTTGGCCTTCTTGTGGGTCTAGGCATCTTAAAATCACTCCTAAAGGATCTTTCCAATACAAGACTTGATCAATAAGACAGTATTTAATTTATTTGAGCTTCAAATCTCTCACCTTATTCTTTTCCATACCATCAAGAGGCTACAATTTCTATAGAGAAAATATAATGTCCTTGTACTAGGTGCACTCTKCCAATGGAGGGCTGACTTGAGAACCTTTATCATACAATTCARCTTGCTGATTTTYTGAGMAAGTGTTGATGAAATTTACCCCCAAAGCTTTGCAATTAGATTCAACCAACAACCTATATAAACCTTGGCCTTTAACCAATTTGGTGGGATTTATTTCGAGATCAAATTCAAGGATTTTGGAAATCCACTTGCTCATTTTTCCATCTATGTTAGGTTGAATGAGAATTTCCTTCACAGAAGCTGAAGGGACATATGCAATGAATCTTGAATGCAGCACATAAAATCTGAAATCCTTGAGATCTTTGACCAATGCATATGTCTACTTATCCATGATGTCATATTTTATTTCAGCATCTCTCAATGCCCTACTGAAAAAAGCAATGGGTTGCTCTAACCCTTCAACATTCTTCTGCAATAAAACAACTGCTAATGTGTCAAATGAAGCGAAAGAAAAAAATAGAAAATCCTTGGAGTAGTCTGGACTAATGAGCACATGGGATTTATTGAAGCCTTTCTTTATTTTATCAAAAGAATTACGAGATTCAACAATCCATTTGATTTAATTTCCTTTCCTCAACATGGATGTAATATACTTTAACAACTTAGCAAAATTTGAAACAAACCTTCTCAAAAAATTATTTTTTCCCAAGAAAGATTAAAATTCCTTCTTGGATCTAGGGAGTGACAAGGTTTGGATAGCTTCTACCCTATTGGAATCAAATCTTAACCCTTCAATTGACACAATGTGCCCCAATAATTTCCCCTCCTTCATGGCAAACAATTATTTTTTTGGATTTAAAGAGAGACCAAATTTTCTGCATTTCAAGAAGACCTTTTTTAAATGACCATAATGTTATTTGTCAGATTGTGAGAACATTGTTATGTCATCTAAATATATAAATACAAACTTGTCCTTCTCTCCAATAAATGCTATGTCCATGGCACATTGAAAGGTCGCCCCTGTGTTCATCAATCCAAAGGGCATCTTAGCATACATGAATGTACCCCAAGGAGTGGTGAAGGTTGTCTTCTCTCTATCTTCTGGAAAGACAAAGATCTGATTGTAGCCAGAAAATCCATCAATCATGGACATCCTAGATGCACCTGTCACCCTCTCTAACATGTGCTCCATCTTTGGCAAGGGATAATTATCCTTCTTAGAGATTCTATTCAGATTTTGGAAATCAACACAAAGTCTGATTTCTCCATTTTTTTTTCTCATTGGGACCAAGTTGGCCACCCATTCAGAATACCTCAAAGGAATAATAATTTTATCATCTATTTGTTTTTTTACCTCTTTTTCCATAACAAGCAGCAACATAGGATTTATTTGTCTCAACTTCTTCCTGAACGGTTTGGACTCTTCCTTCAATGGGATCTTGTGCTCTATGATGCTTGTGTCGTATGTTCTGAGATCTTCATAAGTCTAATCAAACACATCAACAAACTCTTTTAACAACTCAACATATTCAACCCTCTATTCCCTTGGCAAGATGCTTGGCAACTTCACATATTTTGGATCCTTTTTTGTACCCACATTACACTCAGTTAAATCAACATCATCAGCTAAACCTTTGAATTTTACTACCACATCATTCCTGTCAAACAATCTTTCCAAAGGAACTAGTCCTTTTGGAATATTTTTGCCAGGAAACTGAACAATATGATGATTAGCAATTTTATTTAGAATAACATTAGCATGAGGATTATTTTCAGAATCATGATCTTGATCAATGTGTAATGTAGAAAACTCATCAACAGTATCAAGAAATATTTTGATATCAAGATCATCCTCAAACACCTTCCAATGCTTGACATTGTCAGGTATAGAGGGTCTATATTTCACTTCTACATCATACTTGATTTTAGGGGGCAAAAGGACTCTGAAATTGCTTGTTGAAACAACCAAAGAATCAACCATGATATTCTCTTCTCTTGGAATAAATGAAATGTTGAAAAATAAGAAGAAACTATCAACTAAGTCCCACACTTCATTTATATAAGTTCTAAGCCTAGGACGCTTAGCTTGATAAATATTTTTAATCTGATGGACAATCAATTCAACATCCCAAAAAAATGATAGATCTTCAATCCCCATGTCTTTTTCATCCCTTAAACCCAAAACAAGAGCTTCATACTCTACCACATTATTGGTAGTTTCAAATTCTAGCTTGCAGGAAAAGGATATAGTCTTTTGAGCAGGTGAAACAAAGACCACTCCAGCACCAACACCTTCCCTAGAAGAGGATCCATCAAAGAACATCTTCCAAATAGAGGTGGTTGGAGGAGAATCTTCACAAAAAGTAATGGAATGTTTTCTGATTTCAAGAGGAAGTCCAGGAGCATCAATAAACTACAATATGCTAGATCCCAAATCAGTATCAAGTTCAAAAATATGATGATTGGTGGGGTTTTCTTTGTCACTAATCATGTAGGACAACTGAGCTTCCCTGTAAAGTCTTCTATGCTCCCCCCTAAACACAGGAATGGTAGCATATGTGAGGTCCATATGCAAGGTTCCCCCAAGTCTTTTTATCCAAGATATTGACAAGAGAATGCCAAACTTAGGGGGGACATCAGCCACCATGATATCCATGACCACACTTTTCATGGGCATTTGAAACAAGGTCACAACCAAATCTTTGATGACCCCAAGACACTTAACTTTCCTAGAGTCAAAAGAATATAAGTCATGGTAAGTCTTTGTGATTTCTAATCCAAGTTCATGCATGAAAATTTTGGGCATGAGATTGTGAGATGCCCCTGAGTCCGTCAAACAGTTATGCAACACCTTATCATGTATGTTCAATGATGTATATAAGGGAGGGGATGAATCATCTCAATATTCTATCAAATATCATAACATGATTGTTGACTTTTCATCTTAAATATTTACTGAATCAGAGGCATTTGAGGAGGACTCGGGCTGCAACATTTTGGAAAGATATTTTTTTAATTCTTCATTTTTTATCAACTCCAAAAAAGGTACAAGGATCTTTATTTTTTGGATCTCACTCTCAAAGATGAAGGAAGGTGAATATTTCATAATCTCCTTGGCATCTAGGGTAGGATTCTTGACCAAAACTTGGGGACTTTTAACATATTTTATTTGCTACCAACTGCCATAGCCTTGGCATAATTTTATTTTTTGGTAGGTTGATCAGAGGCATCAGTCTTTTCCTCATTCTTTTTGGATCTCAGATTATATCTATTAGTATTTTTTTTTTCCTTCTCTCCCTTACTCAATTCATTTATTTCCATATCCATCAAGGATTCCTCATATGCAGATTGGGTCAAGTGATGAGATGGAGATGTGTCAACTAAGAAATGGATCTCATGATCAACTTCTTCATCCTCTCCTTTTTCATCAACAACAAGGTTGTTTTGTAAATGAGTTTGGACCTTTTGATCATCCCTATCTTTGTTTCTAGGATCTCTTGGAAGGATCTGAGGAGCATTATTGGGTCTCCTGAAGTTACCTATGTTATCAATGTTTTTAGTATTTCTATAGGTCTGTTTTCCTTCAAGTTTTAACTTCTCCATCTCAACAGAAAGAGATTTTACTAATTTTTTAAGTTCATCAACTTGAGGATGGACAATAGGGGAATCATAGGTTGAGGCTTCATTTCAGTTTTTTCTCCTATCCCTATCAGATTTCCCCCTAAGTTTGTCAGATTCCACTGTGTTAGATTCTACCTCCATGGTTGCATCTTTCATATGAGCTAAGGAGGCTGATATTCTTTCTCTCAGTAGAAGGCAAAACTCAGGGTCAAAAAAAATGGCATAGGTGATTTTTGCAGAGGTTTTTGTAGGCTTTATCTCAACAAGGATATTATTGTACATTTTGTTGAATATTTTAGATAAGTCAGAGACAAAATCTCCCTCTTTCCTCTTTAGGGATCCAAATTCTTTCATATTATACAAAAATTCCTTTTATCCCCCCACTGTCTAAAAAATGCATCATCTACCGCCTCAATCCTAGTAATGGATCTAGGGGTCAAACCCCTAAGCCATTTTCTAGCCTCACCATCAAGGATTTGGACAAAGACTCTCATCCACACATCCTCATTTTCAATGTTTTGATTGTCTACATAACTGTAGAAGGCAACAAGGTGTTCTTCAACAACTATGTCTTCTTCTCCTGTGAATTTGGGCATGTATTTTAGATAATCTCCAACAGGGAGAGCATTCATTGGCTAAGATAAGATAAGAGAGGCATATCTTGCAACCACTATGGAATCCATCCTATTTCTTGGAGGGTTAGAACTTGCCATTGGATTTTGGACTCTAGGTGAACAAGGAAGAGAATGAGACTTGACTGTGTGAAGCTTAGGAGAAAAAGGAATGTATGAAGGAGGAATTTCAGTTTTCATAGAAGAAGGATGAGTCTTGGAAGAATATGGTATAAGCTGTAAGGGAGATGAAGTTTCCTCTTCTTTGGCTGTAGAAATTTTGACAAGAGAAGGAGTAGCAAAGCCTAAGGTAGGAATATCTTCAAGACTCTCAAGTCTGAACCACTTCACAAAGTCAGGGGAAGCAAGGATTTCAAAATTTTCTTCTTTCAATTCGGGGTCAAAAGAGGAGTATTCAACAGGGAAATTTTCAAAATCAAGATTCTTAGATACTTCAAAAGAAGGTGAAGAAAGATTACTTGATATAACAAGTGGAGTATAAAGAGTGGAATCAAGAAACTAATCAGAAGTACTTGTGGTATCAACAAAAAAAATTTCTTGAGAAGCTTTTCCCTTCTTGATTATCTTCTCTCAGTCAGCCTCAGGTGGAACCAAAGGTAGTTGTGGATTTGACCTCATGTGTCTACCTTTAGGAGCCAGAGCTAAAGCAATGGAGTCCCTAGGTGCAAGATGCAATAATCAATGTACTGAGTTCTAATGCACCTTCAGAATCAATAAGCTTTGTCGTTCAATCCCAGGGAAATGTTTTCAATTCGTTCCCCGACAACGACGCCAAGAATGTTAACACTAGGAATCACCCTCAAATTGCATAGAAGGTAATCCCAGTACCCATTAGGTTATATGTAAATGTAAATGAGTTTAAATAGTTCAAATGGATAATACTCAAGATAATAATGTCCCAACTCAGAAATTGGGGCTAGCATGCACAAGAAATTGGGGTCTTGATCAACTTCAGTCAGTAAGTGGGAGTAAAGGTGAATATAAAGAAGACTTTGGTGAGGAAAATGTAGAGGTTTGCTACGGAAATAAGGTCTTCAAGCAACCTAAGGAGGAAAAAACTCAAACAAAAGATCTTCTTGAATTCAAAATTTTAAGGAAACTGGAGAACATCATAACAGTACTATAATCAAACATTCATCATAATACAACTACAAAAATCCATGTGAATCATTCAATCATGAATACTTCAGTATCTGAGGAAAATAAGATGGAGTAAGAAAGCTAACTTATATTAATCAAAAAGTCTCAAATCAAGTACATAACCAGTTAACCGGTAGCTTCAAAAAAATATTACAATATAAGGGAGCCTAGCTCAACCATTCAAACCTACTAAAGAGTATGGACTATATATTTATAAAAAAAAAATGAAAGGAAATAGCTGGAGGTGCGAGCTGGCCTTCCTCCCATGAAATTATCCAAATAGTTATTTCCTCTAACAACTAAGATAACAATTGTTCTATAAAAAAGGAAAATGTTGGCCACTAATCCAACTAACTTTAAACTGACTTGATCTTCTTTGATGCACATCTCCTTGCATGCCAAGTGTCCTGCAGAGGCTTGTAAACTATCATCAGGCTGCCAACTACCATCTCATCCATTCTCCACATCATCATCCATTTAGAAGGATAATAATTTGAACCCCTTGATTCCTCGTACCTGTTGGTAGCGTCATTTGGTAGCGCTCTGGGTAGCGATATTTTGTAGCGCCTCCACCAAATTCTCTGTAATTCCATAACGCAACCTCCAAAATAGGTCTGCATAATGGGTAGCGTAGAGCTTGTCTATGTGAAATTCATCATCTGTTAAAATTTTGGTAGCACCAAAGCCTGTGTAATTCATTCTCTGTGTGAATTTTGGTAGTGCTTGCCTATGTATCTGCACACAATTCGATAGCACCAATGTTGAACTAATCCTTCTGAATGTGTAGCGCTTGACCTCAAAATGAATTTGGTAGCACCCTGCTGAATTCACAGCACAATAATTTCATTTCTTAACATATTTGGTAGCACCCTGGGAAGTTAGCAGCGCCATCGCTACACCAGTCTTAGGAGATTAGGTAGTGCTATAGGTAGCAGACTAATAGTATATGTTAATTAGACAATTACGTAGTGCCATAGCGCTATAGAATGTCTGTGTTATTTCTGTTGAAGATATTAACTCTTTGTAAAACACCAAAAACCATGAGCAATTTTCATTAGAATCCTATAAAGCTTGTATAAGTGGAAAAAAGTAATACTTCCTTAATCACTTATCCTTGCAAAAAGGGGCCATTCTAAAAAATGGAACTCACCTTTCACAAATCACTTCATCAACCTAACAAGCCTTGTGGAAGGATGAATTCCTTTTCTCCCATTAGCATGCTTTCCTTTAGTAGTAACAAGCTTCTTCACTGGAAGTATGATTTTCTTAAAAACAGGTTTCTCCTTTTTAATAGCAGCCTCAACTAACATATTTAGATGTATTTGAGCCACCTCATCTTTGACTTGTAGCAAATATGCCTTGAGTTTTCTGTTCTGAGACTAAAAGTCTCTATTTTTCCTATAAAGGTTCTTGAGCTTATGGAGAGTTTGGGCTCTTCTTGCTGCAAATATTACTAAATCAAGAGTGTGGATGTAACCATCCATGATATATTTCATCTTAATCCTTTCAGATAGGGCTTCAGATTTCAGATGAACCACCTCCTTCCTAGCTTCCTTGAGTTGTTTAATCAATAATATGAAGTTCTGGTTGCTAGGTAGAGTGGTGATGTGGACAGTATCAACAGGATTCTTCATGGCTTCATCTTCCTGCTGCACAGGGACTACCTCTTCCATCTCAACAGGCTTCTCAATGAGTTTTCCCTTATATTTATTTTCTTGTTGGTTCCTGCTGGAGCAGTACTAGTGGATGGCAAGGGACTAAGTATGTTTGACTGAGGAGTGGCTGCTATGTCCAACTTCATGTGAGAAGAAACAATAAATTGTTCCCATGAGATGTTCCTCTTTCTCATTTCTTCTGAAACCAACATTCTAATCAACCCAGAATGAAAAATACTAGTATCCACAGCCTTTGATTTGGATTGAATTCTATCTGACATTTTCCCTATGCCTCTCAAAAAGTAGAAAGGAATGTTCATTTCATCTTTACCAGTAAAATGAAGAAGAAGTCTTATATGGTATTGGTATAGTGTATTAAACCTCCCCTCACATGTGAAATACCTTTGGATGATATTCAACATCTTATCAAACTCTTCAACTAGATGACATGTTGGTACCCATTTGGACAGGTTATCAGTTTGATATTCTGGCTTAATGAAGTCTTTGGAAAAGGATGCATTCAAATCCATGGATTTAAACCATTTCTCTCCTATGATAGGAATCCCTGTGGCTGCTGAAATAGAGGTCTCAGAAACCTCAAAATATAGGTCCCCTACCTTAGCCTTCAGGCCATCAAAATGTGAGGAAAATTGTCTTTCCACCTCAGGATGACCCCTCTGCATGTTTTGGAAGAAAGTAAGGCAACCCACCCTTTGAAAAAATTCTCTAGCCATGGGCTTTGCTTCAAGTAAATTCATGTCTGCAGGCTTAGTTCTAACCATAGTACCTCCCTTATTCGATTCATTCTTCTGAGGTGTCTTCGTAGTTTAGGATGAAAGGTTTAAAAGATATGGTGCAGTGATGGTCAAGAAAACAAAAGAGTGAAACTTCAATAAGAATTTGATAGTGAATAATGGCTGCCCTTTTCCAGGAATCTTGATGACGTGCATGCAACCCCTCCTCAACTCGCAGGTTGGAAGGTCCACGTACACAGGATCATTCTTCTCTCCTTGGCTTGAAGAACTCTAAAACGCTCTTCTATTTCCCTTTCGGGAAATCTTCACCCACAGTGAAAACCTTGTGAGATTCCTCCCTCACATTTCTGGGAATCGGACTTCACACTTTCGCAAATCCGTTGGTCAAACACCTTGTCTCAAATCTCTGAAACCGAAAAACAGTCAACACTGACCCTCCCTCCTTCTCTTTCAGACTTTTCCTTATCACGATTTCGACGGTCGCGGTGCCAAGCAACTTGTTCCCACGATTCCCAAAACCCGATTTTACGAAATGTCAATGTGTCTATAAGGTTGACCTTTCAACGCCCCTTTACTCCGCCGGGACTTTGGACTTCGCAATATCGTGAATCCTAATGCAATGAACTCAGAACTTCACTCCATGAAACTTTGAAACGATTGATTGAATTGACTTCTACGTCGATAGTGTGCCACCTGTCCACCTCGCTGACTCCTATGGTCCCACACCGTCCTTTTATCCTTTGGGACTTCGTGGTTCAGGATATCGCGATACCTGTTGCAAAGTTTACGGGACTTCACCTAAGAAAACCCAATATAGGAATCTGCGTGTAAATCCAATGATCCTTGTGGCTTGGATCTACGGTTCTGATTCTCCTGAGCTTTCACCTTTAGGAATGCTCGTGGTAACCCCCTTGCTTCTTCGTGAGATCTGACGGCTCACGGGACTTCGCGAATTCTCCACAGGGAATTCTGCCCGTCTGTTCTTCCTCTAAGAACCACTGCACAAATTCAACAAGGTATCTCTCTCAGTGTAACTTGTCCTTCTGCGGTCCCACGTTGCTATGCCTTCCTTCGACCCCTTCAAAGGTTCAAATCCTTCTGAAATTTCTCCAACTTTGAGCCTTTCAGAAAAAAAATTGCACGCACTCCTTGTGGCAGACTTTCAAACACTTCCAAGTGTTTGACTTCCTTCGACTTTGCGCACACCTACAACAACAGTCTCTCAATACTTCACTCAGATTCACAATCTCTGAGACTTTATTCGGCCTGCACACTCCTTGCATGGCTCCTGTGCCTAACTACACTTATGAGTGAATGAGAAACAAAAGCTATCTAGTCTGAGCTTTCAGAGACAACCCTCTGAACCCTTCGTCAATACACTCCTTGTGGACAATTCAATTGCACTCCTTGCAGGAACTCTTGCTTAGATAGAGAAACAATTGAAACTCATTCCTTTTCCCTTTCCTCTCAGATTTCAAACATTCAACAAGAAATCATTCATACATAGCATAAAAGAGAATGTACAGCAGGAAGAGTAAAATAACCATGAGCATACTATTTAGCATACATACACAGAGAACAAACACGATGCCATGAATTTGAATCAAAACTTTCTCTTTTAATTCAAATTTCTGTACATGAGTGTTTACACACAGCTCTCTGCTTCTCCTCTATGCTCTTCCTACTCTTCAAAATCTCTTCACCTTGATGTTACAATACACAATGAGGGTGTCTATATCCCGTTTCCCTCTTGCGCTCTAAAACTGTCTCATCTAACATTCAATTCTATCTACCTGCATTTACTACTATAAATTCCTTCTACCGACTAAAGGACGAAAGAGAATCGCTCAAGGTCCGATTACATTTTACAAGTGCGCTTATTCTTAATTATCTCATTTAAGATCGCGCAATAACTTCAAGGAAAATTCAAAATTTGTGTTGGGAGCTTGTCCAGCTGTCCTTGGACTCCGCACTGGCTCGCTTGAGATGCTACTGCATCATACTCCCTCACTTGAAACTTTTCATGGGCTCCTGTCCATGAGCTCGTGCACGGTCTATCCATGCCTCTTGATCTCCGCTTCGCTCTCCCAGCTGGCATCTTCAACTGGATGGCCCTTCCACTTGACCAAATACTCAAAGTATTGTTTTCGCCTGGTCTTCTTGCTGACTCTTTTGTCCAGTATGTGCTCCATCTGTGGCTTATCTGCAACTGGCATTTTCTTTGTCCACTGGATCACTGGCTACTCATTTCTTATCCCTGCTTCCTCAGTCTTATATGGGTACAAATTTGAGATATTGAATATCGGAGAAATTTCGATCCCATCGGGTAATTCAATCTCGTAAGCATTCATCCCAAACTTCTTTAAGACCTTACATGGTCCGATTTTCTTCATCTTCAGTTTATTATATGTTCCTCTCGGGAACCTTTCCTTTCTCAAATGTGCCAGAATCAAATTACCAACTTCAAATTGAAGTTGTCTCCTATGTTGATCTGCTCTGCGTTTATATTCTTGGCTCGAACTCTGCAATCGCTCCTTCACCTAGCTGTGAAGTTCCTTCATCGCCTCTGCGAAATCTTCTGCACTAGCGCTCCTAGTTGCATTCTATTCTGAATCTCTCAGTTCAGAAATTCCTCTCGGCTGCATGCCATAGACAATCTGAAACAGACTTTTCCCTGTGCTTCTGTTAACCGAGTCGTTATAAGAAAAATCTACCTGGGGTAATATATTGTCCCACTGGTGTTATAGGAAAATCTCCCTACGGACAGGTAGATTGCCTCTAAGAGCTTGACCTTAACTCTAGAAAGAAAATTCTTAACATGGAAACTGACTTCCTTTCAGATCTATCTAAACTAATACATGAGAAGGAAGGATAACATCAGTACCTTTTATCGATGTTTGTCTCTGCACGCTCTTGGTTGCACTTCGATCCTTTGCTCCTCGTTGGATCCTGTAGACAAAACAAGATATGACCACTTCCTACTCTATTGACATTAGCTTGAAAATAGATCTATCAATTAATGATAAGTTCATGTGACATTATACACAAACTAGAAAGAAACAGGCCAAGCGTGTCATATTGATGAGAATAATGACAACAGTACTTACAATCGTAGATGTGAGTGCGACAACTTCATCGATTCCTCTTCGTCCAACCCTTGCCTGAAAGATCCACAACCTGGATAACAACAGCTTCACTGATCACTCTCCTTTGGCTGACTGTGTGTTATCTTCAAGATCATAAGTTTCATACCAACAGTTCTTCCCCCTTCCCACCATCATAGAGCTTGCTTATATAGGTTAAGAGGAGCTTAACCACTTGATTTATCTTTAGAACAAGTGGGGAACCTCTTCCTTGGATCAGGGATCTCATGATGAAACCAAGAATTTGAATGCAACAACCTTCTAATCTTGAAATATCCTCCCCTTATTCTTCTCAACGGGCCAACAACTGCCTCAGATTAGGTAGGGATGCTGAAAAAGGGGTGTCAGAGCGTTGTAGCGCTCCCTGAGTGGCTTAAGGAAAGTGCCAGCGCTCCAAAAGTAAGGAGTGCTCCCTCAGAAAGGTAGGGAAGCGTTATAATTCTCCTTGAAGCCTTGTAGGGGGGCGCCAACGCTCCTAAGGCTGATATAGAGGAGCGCTCCCCCTCAAATCCCTTGTTTTTGAGCTCTTTTCAGGTGTGAAGAGTCCTTTGACTTTAGTTAACCAGTTCTCCTTCTTCAAACCAAGTAAATAAGATGTTTTCAGTGTCTCCTTAGTGTCGTCATTAAGGCAATATAACTGAACAGTGTTTGCAACACTTATGGACAACTTGCGACACAAGCGAAAGCTGTAAGGAAAATGCAACACTTGCGACAATTGAGAGGAACATGCGACACTTATCCAGTTGAGTAAATTTGACGTGTAACAACTGGCTGTGGTGTTCTATCACCAAGCTCCTCAGTAAGTCTCCTAGACTTCTATTCACCACTTCCATTTGTCCATCTGTCTGGGGATGATAAGCTAAACTAAATGACAAGTTAGTTCCCAGCTTCTTCCATAAGGTCCTCCAAAAGTTCCCTATGAACTTGGTGTCTCGATCCGAAACTATGCTCCTTGGTAAGCCGTGAAGTCGAATGACTTCTTTGAAAAACAGATTCGCAATGTGAGTTGTGCCACTGGTCTTCTGACATGGAATGAAGTGTGCCATCTTGGAAAATCTATCCACCACCACAAAGATTGAGTCAAATCCTCTTTGTGTTCTTGGCAACCCCAATACAAAATCCATGCTGATTGCATCCCACGGCCTCTCAGGTATGGGTAATGGTTGATAAAACCCTATATTCTATTTCCTTTTCTTCGAATGCTGGCAAATTCTGCATCTATCCGCGAATCTCTTGACATATGCTCACATTCCTGACCAAAAATATGACTCATTCAACTTTGCGAACATCTTGTCGTGACCAAAGTGTCCTGCCAATCCTCCACTGTGTTTCTCCTTCAGCAAATTCTCCCTCATGGAGCATTTCGAAATACAAAGCTGATTACCTTTAAACAATAATCCTTCCTGGATCATGTATTCTGTCCATTGTCTTCTATCTCTGAGAATTGGATTCTCAGCTGCTTCATACGCCTCCTTAAAATCCTGATCATCTGCATACATGTTCCTGAGATCATCAAAACCCAACGTTTTGACTTTGAACTCCTACAATAGAAAACACTTCCTGCTTAAAGGATCAACAACTTTGTTAGCAGTACCAGAAATATGTTTAATCACAAAAGTAAAATTCTGCATGTACTCAACCCATTTAACATGTCTTTGATTCAACTTTTCCTATTGAGTCACAAACTGCAATGCATGATAGTCACTATATAAGACAAACTCCTTCGGGATCAAGTAATGCCTTCATTTCTTCAATGCCTGTATGATAGCATAGAACTCCTTGTCATAAGTGGAGTACTTCACTTTCACTTCATTTAGATTCTCACTGAAGTATGCTATCGGCCTGTCCTCTTGACTCAAGACTGCCCCTATTGCAAATCCACTTGCATCGCATTTCACTTGAAATATCTTTTGGAAATCCGGCAACACCAAAATTGGTTGTTCCGTGATCTTCCTCTTCAACATATTAAAACTCTTTTCATCTTCTTCTGTTCAGTGAAAAGACTTGTGTCTCTTCTTCACTGTGTCCATCATCGGTGCACTAATCCCACTGAAATTCCTAATGAATTTTCAGTAGAAACTAGCCAATCCGTGAAAACTTCTCACCCCAAAGATATTCTTCGGTGATGGCCAATTTTTGATCACTTCCACCTTATCTGGATCCATCCTCAGCTCATCTACAGAAAGAACAAATCCCAAGTAAATGAGCTCTGTCTTCATGAATGAGGATTTCTTCATGTTTATCAATAGCTTCTCCTGCTATAACCTCTGCATCACTGTAGCCAAGTGTTTCAGATGCTCTGCCACTATTTTACTGAAAATCAGTATGTCATCTAAATATACGATAACAAATTTTCCAATGCACTCCCTTAGGAATTCGTTCATCAACCTCATGAAGGTACTCAACACATTTGTTAAGCCAAACAACATAACAAGCCATTCATACAACCCTTCATTGGTTTTGAATGCCGTCTTCCACTCATCACCTTCTCTCATGCGGATTTGATGATAACCACTTTTCAAATCAATCTTTGAAAAACACTTTGCTCCATCCAAACAATCCATCAGATCATCCATCCTTGGCAATGGAAATCTGTACCTTATCGTTATCTTGTTGATCGCCCTCAATTCAGTACACATCCTCCAGCCTCCATATTTCTTTGGAATGAGTACTGTTGGAACAACACACAGACTCAATCTTTCTCTGACCAACCCTTTGTCCAACAAATCCCGGACTTGTCTTTTGACCTCTTCATTCTCCTGCGGTGTCAATCTATACATGGCTTTATTTGGAAAACTAGCTCCTGGTATGAGATCAATATGATGACTCACACTTCTAATCGGTGGCAACGAACGAGGTAGTTGGTCCACTACTATGTCAGTGAACTCTTCCAACAACTCTTGAACTTCTTCTGGTAAATCATCCACCCTTGTGCTGGTCAAAACAATTTTTGGTTTCCTGACCACAATGAATTGTGGATCCTCCTTCTTCTTAACCTCTGTAAGAAGTTCCTTCCCACTCATGAGAAGTACAATGTTTCTTACTTTCGGTTTCACCTCCTTATCCTTGATTGGAAGAAACATGTGTGTCCTCCCATTCTTCTCTAGGGTGTATGTGTTCACTCTCCCATCATGAATCACATTCCTGTCATATTTCCACGGTCTACCTAGCTGTTAGCACTCTGTAGTTTGCCCAAGGCTGTAAGGCAGTCACAGAGGCAACATCAAAACCACTTCGAGTCTTGGATCTATCCCTCCAAGACTCAGAGAGGGATCTCTCTGTCTGATACAACTTTTTTGTGATAGGTATTAAGCTAGTTATGAAGAACATGGGTTGGGGTTTTTAAATGGTTGCTTTGGAACAGCAAGGAGGGCCATTGGGCAAATGGGGTCTGCACTTGAATATGTGATTCATTCTCAGATCTAGACAAATCTCTTTCATAGGGAAAGGTAGCAGCAATGTTGGATCGAATTAAGTTTTGATGGTGTTGATTTGAGAAAGAAGAAGGGGAGGAAAAAGCCAAGCCAAGGAGCAGCTAAGAATTCCTTATCTAAGATTTTTAGCAGAATAACATATAGATTATCAAAAGGACAGATGCAAAGTATTTGCCAATAAATTCTTCTCTGTTTACTTACTTCTGATAATGAGAAAATGAAAGCAAGCATAATGATCACAGGAAAACACTTAACATAGAGAGAACGCCACCAACACATCCACACAGGAATCCTGTAAAAGAAAGCATGTCCATTACTAATCATTCATCTAAAGATTACAGAAAAAGTTATCTGGCAAAACATAGCCCACAGCAAGGAACCTCACAGGTTGAACCATTTTACATTAAAATCATCTGAATAAATA
Source organism: Picea engelmannii (assembly GCA_009831015.1). NCBI lineage: Eukaryota > Viridiplantae > Streptophyta > Pinopsida > Pinales > Pinaceae > Picea > Picea engelmannii. The sequence continues at coordinate 181,475 of ML803614.1, read as the reverse complement.
GGATAGATCATCCCAATAAGTTTTGGAAGTCGGTTTAACCGCCTCAGCCAAAAATAGCCACCACTCCCACAAAATTTGGAGCTTTTTGCCATGAAAGATGGACCGGTTTTCTGCGAAAAAGGGGTCCGAACAAACATGTTTTTCTCTTGAACGATGACACCTGGGAGAAAAATGAAGGAGGTTATCGTAGTTGGACATGTTTTGGACAAAAAACTCCTTCAGTTTCTCCAAATTCATCCCCAGCTGGCTGTAACAGCTCTTGTAAGATCGGGACTGTAACGGAAAATTGAGAATCTGGAAAAATGGCCCTCGAAGATTTCTTCCATTCTCCCTGCTCGTGGCACCTGTGAAAAAACTGAGAGAGGTTTTTGTTCTTCAGCCCGTGATGAGAAAAAAACTCTCTCGGATTTTTAAAATCCGTCTTCGTTTGCTCAAAATCGACCTCATATGAACACATGCTGAAACTGGCACAAATTAGGCAAAAATGGGAAAAGTGGTTTTTTTTTTGTGAAAAGCGGTATTCCGGACCCCCCCTGAGGTGGTAAGCGGTTTTTTTTTTTTGGGGGGGGGGTCCACAAGAATGGAATCGTGACACGTGGAGGGAGGGTGGTTTTGCAAAACCATTATTCCGGACCCCCCCCTCTCGTTAAATTCCGGATAGTGAGGGGGGGTCCGGAATTTTTAAAGGTCGTAGATTTAAATGTATAGTGTGAATTGATGGGGCGGGATGTATGAAAGTGTGTTGAGTTTTGGTGAGTGGAGGGTGACGTATGGGCAGTGGTAGGTGTGAGTGGGGTAGGGTAGGCTTAGGTTAGTTTCATTTATGTTTTTTTTTTATTATAATATGTATTTTATATTTTATGTTTTTTTAATTTATGGGTTACGTTTTGTTATGTTTATGTAATTTGTGTTGTATGTTTTTTAATATTTGTTTTGGTTTTTATATATTTTATTTATTATGCATTTGTTTTATATGTTATTTAATGTTTTAATATATATGTTTTTATATAATTTTTGTATTTTCTTTTTATTTAATTTTTATGTTTTTGTTTTTTAATTTGTTTTATTTAATATTTAACTAATCATAATTACTAACCTAGTTACTAACTAACTTTTTAACTTAATTAATAATTAATTAATTATTAAATAGTTATTTATTTATTAGTTTAACCTATACTAACTATACTAACATTATCAGTTAATCTAACTAACTTTATTGTTAATTTTGTCTATCCTAAGTCTGATTATTCATGGATGGGTGACATGCGAGAGGTAGTCAATGCAGCCACAGGACAAGGGAGTGAGGGCGCAGCGTGTATGAAGGATGAAACAGGGTGATGGGGGATTGAGCGAAAATAATGGAGGGAGGAAACGGGATCAACCGAGCCAGACTTCGTCATCACGAGAGAAACTCCAAATCAACAGTCGAAGAATCGAGTTGCCTATAATTATAGGACGCCAACACCAGCAATAGATGACAAACATCCATGGGAATAACATCACAGAGTATCTTATCATTATATCCTCCTATCTTGAATTCAACTAAACATTGTTTAGTGACAGTTACCTGGTGTCCCTTTTGTAGCCACGA
>ML803614.1:115813-130135 GCA_009831015.1 Picea engelmannii | reverse complement strand
TCAATGGTTTTTTTTAATATAAATTTGTTTTCAAAATGTTTATTCTTTTAAATTTCAATTCTTTTTGTTTTCTTATTTTTTTTAGTTTTTAATTGATCCAAAAAAAATAATTATATTTTTCTGCTAAATATTTAAAAATAATGTTATTAGGCGGAAAGGCGTATACCTATTGACAATGGGCACATTTAATAGGGGTTTAGTGCTTAATAAGTTTTCTATGGACACGATTAAATATGGCTGGAATATTCTTAGTAGTCACACAAAATAAATGACTGTGATTTCAATCATTAACTTCCTAGCTATTATAAAGACATCCGTTTATGTGTTTATTTTTTTACATTTACCTAATCATATTTAAAAATTACTTTGATAGCTAATTGATTCCCACCTAAGTGATTAACGTAAATTAAAATATTAACACCAGATAAATGAAGCTCAACCATTTATTTGTTAATCAATAATAAAATTTAATATATTATTTTAAAGATTCTTTTCATCTTATCATCCTTTCGGCTTAATCAGCCACAATTATGTGGCTGTGCTAGTTTAACTACAAATATTTTCTATGTATTGAAGTAAAGGTAAAAAAATGTGTTAAAACTGATATTTTCCACTATATTTATAAAGTATGGAACCATAACTTAATTAATGACACATAATTATATGAAAAATCTTAATTAAAAAAAATGGTGTACAACATTTTTAACATTGGATGGAGCATGGAAATATGATTAAAAACAACATTGAATAAAAAAAAAATTGAAAATAGATGAAACAAAGAAAATTTAAAACATAAAAAAAACACCTAAAAAAGGAGGGGGGAGCTAACGATACCACCATTTTTAAAAACAGGGTAAAAAACTTGACCCCCCAAAAAATGAGAACTTTGTAGAGTTCTTGTTAAGTTGGTAACTATGTTATCCTTGAAAGCATCTCATTTCAGAGGGGTCGATGACAATTATTAATCAATAATCATTGGTACTAATGGAGATGGAGATAACACCACTTAATCAATAGCATATAAAGAGGCTTACATGTAAAGTTATGAGGCTCGATGGTGTTAGTTGTAACCTCAACAACATCTGACTGTACACTTTCAGTTGTTCTGGCAAGTTGTACCAGTCATTAGGATTTATTTCATTTTCTTTATTTGGTTGTTTTGTTTTCCTCTTTATAAGTTTATCTTATCATCTAATACATTTGCGCTTTGCACTTTCTAGTTCCCAATATGTCTATTCTATATTGTCTGCTTCGTTTTTTCTTTTGTCATGGTATCAGAGCACGAGAGGTAAGACTCTTCACAGAGCTTAGAGAGAAGTCCGCTCAAAAGAGCACTGGAGACATCACAGCGTGTGGAGGCAGCCCTGCAGAAGGAGATTCAAAGGACGAAGCGTTTACAAATTTGTGAAATCCCTTATTTAGGAGGAAAATGCATAAGTAGCAGAGGAGAATCTACAACAACCATTAGAATGGCCGCAAGAATAGATCAAGCCTAGATAGATTGAGGAGTGCGCAGAGGAGCCAAACAGATCTCACCCATTAGATCTAGCTGTGAGCAACAATAATCGTTCGATCAAGGAAAATAACACAAGTTTTAACAATTGGAGTCCTTCGGAATCACGAGTCTAGAATATTTTGGGATTATGTGCAAAGGAGACTAGACTCCCGAAGTATCGAAATCCAAATCAAATCTGGATCGTTGGATCCAGTGAACACGTGTTAGTAGATTGTTGGGTTTAGAATCTTGACAATATGGGAGATCAGAGGTGAGAAGTGATCAGTCCAGCCGAAGCTCTGAAGAGTGGAGTTGATCTCGACTGTCGATTGAGGAGGTAGAACGTGGAAGTAGATATTGCAGTTCAGAGACTTGGCACTTCAGAGGAACTTGGACAAGAGTTGTTAAGGTGTGGATACTCCCAAAGTAGCGGAGCACATCCTTGTCGTTTCCACCAGTGACATGCGACAACAGATCCCATGCTCCAGAGGTTTAGCACTTCGGAGGAATAGAGCCCAAAGTCTGGAAATAATCTTAGCCGTCAGTCGGAAAGGAAACGTGGATCGTCATATACCACACTCGGCGAGTTTGCTAATTCGACACTCCAGAGGATTGTTGGTATTGTGCATTGAAAAGGCCTGAAGCTTGGAGTCCCGGAGAGGATCGAGACCGTTGATTTCTGTAGATGCGTGGCACTAGATCTGGAGGTCTAGACATTTGGTACTTTAGAGGATTCGCATGTTGAAACAACCAGGACTCCCGAAGGTGGGAGTCTCGAAGAAAATCTTGGTCGTTGATTTGTTGAGGTTTGAGCGTCGTTAGATCTATGCTTATTTGGATGGTTCTCCACTTCGACACTTCACATATATTATATATTAGAGCAATGGAAGGTTTTGAAGCCTGAAGTCTAGAAGAAATTGTGAGTTGTTGATCTCGGATGAACAAGGACCATTGATCTTTGTTATTGTTTGGGATTTCACCTATTCGGAGGAACTGAGGTTTTGACGTATTGAAACACCTAGAGCCTAAAGCCTCAGATCACTTGGTTTTCATCCCTTGGTCATATGAGGATTTAACATTTAAATTTCTTTTTGTTAAAAATAAATAAGCATTAGATCTAGAGAAAACCTAGATGGCTCGCTTTTTCCATTATAGGGTTACATTCAAAGAGAATGTGGCTCGTAGTTCTGACTCTGTAATATTTTGTGTTCGGATAGTTAGATATAGCAATATCCATAACAAGAAACAAGTATCTTCCTGTAGATATAATTTTTAAAATGGGCTAGAGACCAAATTTTGCTGGTGTGTTTAGACCCTCGAGGACCTAGTTTTACACATGGGAAATGGGAAGAGGAAATTTCTATTTGCATCAAGTTGTATCAGTGGTATTTTTGTATCCCTGAGGAAGAGCACAAAAAGTACTAAAAATTTGTTTTATGTTTTGTATTTTTTTTACAAAAATGACCACCTCTAACAATTTAGGACCAACACAAGGGCCAATTCTTATTGGGAAGAACTATAAATTTTGGTCTTTCAGAATGAGATCCTTCTTATAAGCACATGAGTGCTAGGATCAAGTGGATCATGGCTATGTGGAACCAGATCCAACATATCTAGATGCCATGACCAATCAATAGAGAAATACTCAGGCAGAACAGAGGATAAGAGAGAATAAGACCAAGTTCTGGATTCATAACTCAATGGATGACTCAATTTTCTAAAAAATCATAGGTGTTGTTACCTCAAAACAGGTCTAGGACATCCTAAGAACAACTTACCAGGGAAATGACATGGTCAAAATAGTGAAGTTGTAGACCTTAAGGACACATTTTGAGACCTTAAAAATGACAGAGTCTGAAAATGTTGATCAATTTATGACCAGAGTCATGGGAATTGTAAACCATATCAGGTTGATTGGTGAATCCATCCCTGATGAAAGGATTGTTGAGAACTTCCTCATAAGTCTTCCAGATAAATTTGAGATGGTTGTTACAACCATCCTTGAATCCAAGGATCTGTCAAAATTTTCAGCAGATGAACTAATGGGTTCTTTGTTGTCACATGAGATCAGACTACATTTAGAAGATGAGTCAATCGTTAATGCCTTCAAGACTCAATTCTATTTAACCAGAGGGAGATGCAGAGGCAGTGGTAGTGGTCACAGAGGAAGAGGGAGAAATCCAAGAAATCATCACTCAGGTGAAGCTCACACACGTCAAAATCAAAATCATAATTTACAGCTTCAAAGAAGCAGAGGGAGGATATCCAATGACAAAGCAAACATACAATGATATTACTGAAAAAAGTACGGGCATTATGAATCTGAATGCAGAAAGAAGAAATAAGATCATCACTCAGCCAGAGCACATGTCTCAAATCATGATGGAGACACCTCTGATGGGATGTTTCCCTCATGTCACAAAACTGAAGAACAACACAAGGACCTCTGGTTGTTGGACATTGGATGCAACAATCACATGAAAGGTAACAAAGATTTACTTTCTTGCATTGATTCTTCTATTTCATCTAATATTACACTTGGATATGACTCTTTAGTGAAATTTCAAGGCAAAGGAACTATACCTATTCTCACTAAACAAGATGTAAAGAATGACATACATGATGTCTATCACGTTGCAGATCTAAAACATAATTTGTTAAGTGTAGGGAAACTAGTTGAAAATATAAGGGACTTTTTGAAGGAGCATCATGTAGGATATATGACAAACCTCCCAACAAAAAATTGATTTCTGAAATCCACATGACTAGGAAAAGAATGTTTCCCCCGACTCTTAGAACTGCAAACCTGACCCAATCTTATGCACAAAGTGCATCCACCCCCAATGAAACTATGATTTGGCATGCAAGATTTGGACATCTACCCTTTCAGAGTATAAGCCTCATATAGAAGCACTACATGGTGAAAGGTCTACCTATCTTCAAAGAGAAAAATCCCCCATGTCAGACTTTTATTCTTGGAAAACATAAGAGAACTAGATTTCCACAGTCCTCCACTCAAGCCAAACAACACTAAGAGATGGTTCACACTGACCTATGTGGACCAATGAAAACAAATTCAATAGGTGTTATCTTTTATTTTATAACGTTTATTGATGATTTTAGCAAGAAAATATGGATCGATTACCTCAGACACAAGTTTGAAACCTTTGCAAAGTTCAAGGAGTTCAAGGATGAAGCTGAAAAACATAGTGGGAAATATGTAAATGTACTAAGGTTAGATGGAGGAGGAGAATATTGTTAAAAAGAATTTGCAAATTTCTGCAAAGCACAAGGCACAATCATGCAAACCACAACGAGGTATACTCCACAACAAAATGGAGTGGTTTAGAGGAAAAACCAGACTATAATGAACATGGCAAGAATCCTTCTCACAGAGAAATGTCTGTCAAATTTATTTTGGGTTGAAGTTGTAGCATGCTCGGTTTATCTCCTGAATAGATCCCCAACCACTAGTGTCAAGATGAAGGTCCCTCAAGAAGATTGGAGTGGGAAAAAATTGAATGTTGCTCATCTTAGGATCTTTGGATGCATTGCATTCACTCACATACATTTCGAAGTGAGAAATGCATTTTTGTTTGCTATAGTGATACATCCAAAGACTACACACTCTACAATCTGATTTCAAACAAACTCATTCTCAGCAGAGATGTCAAATTTCTTGAAAATCAGTTCTGGAGTGTGTCTGAAAATCGCCCTATGGACAGTCAAAATCCATTGCTCCCATTTCCTGAATACATCGAAAATTCAGGACAACAAACACATCAACCCATTCTTCCAAGATTGTAGGTACAAGGACATCCTAAAAGTTTTTAGGAAAACTCTTCTTCAAGAAGAAATCCATCCTCTAAAATTCAAAATCAGCAAACTTGAAGATTGAGAAAAATCCATCAACGGCTGGGTGATATTAATCAACACAATCTTTTTGCATGAATGTCATGTCAACCTACATCTTTTAAAGAAACATCTAAAGAGCCACATTGGGTTCAAGCCATGAACCAAGATATTGACTCTATTGAGAAGAACAAGACATGGGATCTTGTTGATCTGCCCAAACATAAGACAAATATTGGTGTCGAGTGGGTTTACAAGACTAAACTCAATGAAAAGGGGAAGATTTAAAGACACAAATAAAGACTTGTTGCCAAAGGATTCTCACAACAACCAGACATTGATTATGGTGAAACGTTTGTGCCAGTAGAATGGTTGGACATTGTAAGGACTCTCCTAGCCATAACAACTCAACACAAATGGAAAGTATACCAGATGGATGTCAAGTCAGATTTTTTGAATGGTGTCTTAGAATAAGAAGTATATGTGGATCAACCACCTAGATTTGAAGTCAAAGAGCAACCAACCAAAGTATATTGGCTGAAGAAAGCCTTGTATGGCTTAAAGAAAGCTCCAAGAGCTTGGTACAATAGAATTGATACTTACCTGATCAAGAGTGGTTTCAGCAGAAGCCAAAATGAGCCAACTCTATACACCAAAACATATCATCAAGGTAACATTCTGATTGTCTTTATATATGTTGATGACATGATATATACTGGAAATCTTGAGTTTGAGATGACAGATCTTGGAAAAATAAAATATTTTTTGCGGATTGAGGTTGGTCAATCAACCGAAGAGATTTTTCTTTGTCAGTAAAAGTATGCAACAAACATCATCAAAATACTCCGCATGGAAGACTACAATCCAGCCGAAACTCCTATACCCCTAGGCACAAAATTGAGAAAGCAAGATGAAGGCCCTACAATGGATTCTACCTTGTACAAAAGCTTAGTAGGAAGCCTGTTGTATCTTACAGCTACTAGGCTAAAAATTATGTAAGAAACCAGTTTTGTTTCCAGGTTCATGGAATCTCCCAAATATTCTCACTATAAGATGGAGAAAAGGATTATGAGATATGTTTTTGGCACTCTCAATTTTGGTTTATGGTACACTCTTTTTGAAGATAATAATCTTTCTGGTTAGAATGACAATGATTTTGCAGGAATCCTAGATGACCGGAAAAGCACCTCATGGTATGCTTTTCACCTGGGCACGAATATCATTTCTTGGCCATCAAAGAAACAACCCATTGTCTCAATATATTCTGTAGAGGCAGATTATGCCGCTACTACCTCAACTTATCATCACGCTATGTGGCTACGAAGAATATTGAATGACATGTCACATACAGAAAGGAGCTAACTCCTATCTTCTATGACAATAATTTGCAATTGCTTTATCAAAAAACCATGTTTTTCATAAGAAAAGAAAGCACATTGACACTTGCTATGACTTCATACGAGAGCTAGTCAATAATGGTGAAATCACGCTTCAATTTTTTGGTTCACAAGATCATCTCACAGACATATTTACAAAGCCATTGGGAAAAACCAGTTTTTATTTTCAAAGATAACACTTGGGAATTATCAGTGCTGATGTTTGTAACTATTGAGTTTAAGAGGGAGTGTTAGTTGTAACCTCAAAAACATGTCACTATACACTTCCATTTGTTCTGGCCAGCTATACTAGTCGATAGGATTTATTATGTTTTCTTGATTTGGTTGTTTTGTTTTCCTCTTTATAAGTTTAGCCTATCATCTAATATTTGCGCTATGCACTTTCTGGTTCTCGATTTGTCTACTATGTATTGTCTCCTTCATTTCTTGTTTTTTTAGACGACACTTCCTAACTGCTCTAGGCTTAGGTGCGACTAAGTGATACAAAATATCTGGATGTTTCAATGCATACAAAGATCTCGATGCAATGCTTGTTCCACTACCAAATGGTTATTCTTTTTCACGCTCATGCGAGAGAATAGTACGATGCGATGGGTATTGTTGATCCTAGGGGTGAAACTACAAATGATACAACTGATATTCCAGTATTTTCAATAGAGATAGATGCAAATGAGGTAAAGGAGGGTGGTATGGATGGTCAAGTGGGAGCAAGCTCCAGGAGCTATTAATGCAGTTTTTGTCTCCATGTGTATCCAGCCGAAGAAGGTTTTTCATCGGGAGGGAATGTGTTGTCAATTGCAACAGTTGGGGTATTCATTGGTTCATATCTGTAGGCGAGTGGTAAGAATTTGTGGGTTCAGGGGCTTGGTCAATCATATTATTCAAGATAATATATTTGGGCTGGAAAATAAACAGTGGGTCGAGGGAGAGCCTATATAAATTAGACATCTCTCTCTTCTCTGTTGGCCCACCCAAATGTGCCTAATGTTATTAATCTCTGAAATGGAAATAAAATATATATATGTGGATGGAGCGGAATATGTATGCTCCTCTGATGGGTATATTTTCTCTTGTGCCAACCAACCATATATGGTATGTAACACCATACCTATGATCTTCTTTTATCCATATTGATATTAGATTTCTTCCTTCCCTTCCGACAGATAGAGAAATGATCAACAACGACTATCATAATTGATCAACTCAGTATCATTACGCCGAAAGGCGTATACCTATTGGAGATGGGCACAATTACTAATCTTTTAATCTTAAATTCTAATCTAATGGCTATGCATTGAAGACGCTGGCATATTCTTAGTCTTCCTCCAAAATCAATGAGTCAGATTTATTGTTGATAACTTCTTTACATTTATAAATGCATCCGTTAACCTGTTTACTTTTTAACATTTACCTAATCATATTAAGAAATTATTGTAGCATCATATGATTGCCACATTTAAATGATTAACTTTTGGAATTCTTCAACTGTCCAGTTTTTTATGCATGGGCCTGGCATTTTTACCAAAAAAAATTTAACCTGCCGTTTTTACTGAGTTTTTTTTTCGACAATAAATCTTTCGGCAAATTTCGGCGTTTTCCAGCCGCGAGTTAGCGGCTATGCTAGTATATATACTGTTGTGCCTTTCATGGTTCCATAGTCTAAGTCCTCGATATGGGTTGGAGCCTATTAGAAAATATCGAGATACATGTGCAAAGAGAATAAGGACACACACATTATTCCTCTTCTTCGCTGTGCTCATTTTAGGTATTTCGACCACACCAAAACATGCTGAGTTAAGCATGAATGTGAGGGTAAGTAATGGGCTATGAGTCAGGTAGGTTATTAGCTATATTTAGGAAGGTTGAACCGTTGTGTCCAATCAACTCTGTCTTAGGTATTATTCCCGATCCACATCAGTGGCTTACATGAGTCTAAGGATGCCTGTAGGTAAGGTCTTCCCATATATTTATATTCACCCACCCTTATATAAGTAATTCCTATTGTATGTCAGCCTAGGACAATGTCTGTGTGGCCATTGGATAGATAAAGAATGAGGTGCTAGCTAATTCTTCCATATGCATGTAAGTAAGTCATATTGTATGCTATGCTACTGTTGTAACGGGAAAGGTTCAACCCGAGATGAACGCATTGAGTAGAATCCTAGAATGAAATGATTCTTGTGCCTATTTGATTAAGATCTCCTATTATGTGGTTCTTCCCGGCATGTCCATATATCTATATATCTATTTCTTTCTTTCTTGATGTGCCCCTATGTGGCTATCGCTTCTCATGCCCTATGGGGTGATTTATACATAGGAAGCGCATGAACGAGGAGGAGAATTGCTAGGTGTGTGTGAATCTAAATATATAGATAGATATTAAATGGATATATATTTGGATGCCATCGATGGCTCTGGGGAGAATACATAGGGAATGAATACTTTAATATAGATGGTGCATGCACTTGGGATAATGTATCATCAAGGTTCATCGCTCATTGTTGTATCTGGACGGGGATGAGAATCATCCTTTAATTCATATTCTAAAATCTAATGGAACTATTAGAATGATAGAGTTATGGGTTTCCTCTGATAATATTATCCTATTACGATACCGGTTCCATGGTCCACTGGAATGAATTTGTTGTTATTGATCCCAGCCAGTGCTACGTTGTCATTGAGACAAGGAATATACTTATATAGATAGATATATAAATCTAAATAGATATTCAAGTAATTCATTGGGAAAGATCAGTCGCGTTATACCTTATCCTTGGTCTAGAAAGAACATGCCAGACATATTGAACCCCTTGCCTTATTCACTCACTTTGAAACAGGAAATTCACCTTCTCAATCCACTCGGGTTACACTTTACCTGACTAAAACAACCAACCCCAGGTGTGTATGCGGCCCATTATTCGTCAGTCAATATAAATACATATATTGTGATATGGAATAAGCACAAGGGAATGTCATAAAGGTATCGGTGAAAATCTTACACTTGAGATGACTATATATATAGATATATGTGGGTGTTGATCAATCCAATACCTGAACTTCAAGGGAAAGGAAAAGGGTTTTAAATTCATGTCATTTAAAGTATGCTACAATAATGAAGGAAGAAACTTGTTCCTGTGACCTCTGTGCCGAGGTCATGAAATGAGACAATAACAAGTACAAGTCAATCCCAGTGCCAAGGTAACAAAGTTAGACTTGGCTTCTGAATCAAAGGTCATGAAATGAGCCAACATCAATGGAATTCTTTGAGTGTCTGAATGGACCAGAGATGCTTTTCCCGATGGAAGGACGATTTGATGGGGTAACCCGTTTCACCCAGTGGCGAATATCTGGTGTCACCCTTTTCCTCATAAGGCAAGTCTTCTTGATTAACCTGAACCGATTGAAAATGAGCTTGCTAAAGTGACCCTTCCCCAATCACTATAGGGAGGAAGGTTATGGTCAAGCCCACTATCGATTTTTTGTGGCCAATTGATATTGGGTGGGATCTCATTATTAGTCAGTCGGTATAGCAATTCCCACCAGAGAACATAATCTAGTGGTAGGTAATTCCATATGGATGTATGGATGTGGGTAGGAAACTTATGTGAAGGAATAGGGGGAAGGAAATATTTCCCAAGAAATAAATCCTTATCATTCCAAAATATAATATATAAGAGAAATATCTATCTCATTCTTTCTTTTCGAATGATTAAAAAATAATAGTCTTTGGGGGACGCCTTCCTGAGTGTGGCTGAGAACCCTGATCATGTGCACAAGGGAGGCTCCCCTCGGTCTGAGTAGTAGTGTTATTAAGGGATAATCTTTCAGTGGGAGCAACAACTGATTAGTGGGAGCAAGCCCCTCCTACTATTATGTAGGGAAAGCACCCCAAAATTCTAATAAGTATTAGAAAAGGTCATGCCATAGGGAGGGTGAGTGAGAAATACATACTGGCCAGTGTGTGTATTGGGTCTGTTCAGGGACTGTACTGGAGGGTATGGATTGGCTAGGGTACGTTTGTAAGAACATCTAACCGCATACGTTTATATAAACAATACCTTGCTTGAGGAAGGAGGTTGACCTGCTTGCCCGCATCGGGCAAGGAAAAAACCGGAAGGACTTTCTATTTCATGAAGAAAGGAGACAGTCCCTCTAGCCCTCCTCTAATTATCCCCCATCCACAGACCTTAACTAAAGACCTTATTTTATTATATTCTATCATTCCACTTTATTTCCTTCCTTTGTTCATTCGAATGCCCAAGATCAAAAGGGAGAAGGTGGAGTATGCCCGGGAACAAATGAGAATAGATGAAAACAGATTAAAATAGAAGGGATCAACCAAAAAAAGGATAATCCATAGAATATATAGGTATATGGTTCCTTCCTTGATGGACTGAAGCACATGCAATAGGGAGGGAAAATCAACCAACCGTAATCAATCAATAGCTGGACGAGAGCACATGCCCCAACTAAGAGGCGGGATAAGAATAAGACGAAAGAAATATATAGGTGTCTATGATCCATGTTCAGATGCCCTCTAAATTATTAGTTCATCAGATCATCAGAATATACCTTAGAATAAATTTATCCTTCTTTATCAGTTTGGATAAAGTGACTATAATCTAAATTACATCTAATCAATCTAGCATATCCAATCAGTGGTGGAGGAGAATCGTCACAGCTTCGTGGGAGGACATTGTGTTGCGGGGCCTAAACCATATGATTTGACCAAATAGGATGGAGTACTTTAATTGCTTCAAATGGATATGGGAAAGGAATTTCATTTCGACTTGACCCATAAATTTATTGTAGCATTGTCTCCGGGTGGGTTCACCAGGATCTTTCTTTCCATAACTTAGAGGTGTTTGATAGGTTCTACCTTTCAATTTCCATATATATATGTTTGTACTCTTTTAGAGGTATCCCTATAGACAGAGGAAATACCTTATATATTCTCCTTAGTTTGGTTGTTTCCCACTGAATAGGATGGGGTTAGGGCTGGATTTACTTGGTAAATTCAGGAACCAATGGGCTTACTTAGTGACTAAATGATAAAGGAGATCATTAGAAGATCCTATGGTTGACCCATATGCATATATAGATGCATGGCCCAATCCAAAACTAGTAGCTTTGATAATATCCCTTGCATACCCATATCCATACCCCTTTAATAGCTAGTAGCCCTTTCTATAGATGCTATAGTAGCAGGACTAGGTTTAGGTGGTTAAGAAGCATACATTGATCTTGTTGACCATAAATATTCAGATAAAAAATCATACCCCGCAGCTTCCCTTTGCTCTGTTCCATACCTATAACCACCAAGAGCATCAAAGCCATAAACATACCCATATTAAAAGGTATATAAATACTTATATATTTAGTACACAAGATGCAATTCCTCTACATATACTGCTTATAGAGCTTTCGAACATACCCATACTATAAGGCATAATGGGGAGCATTAAAGTAATACGCATACCCATTATTCAAGGAAGGGTAGGTGTATCATAAGTGGATAAAGTGGGTCCAATGGATGATGCGTATCAATATGTTTGTGAGTGAGATATAGAGCTAGCAGCATAACTAGCCCGTAATATCATATTCTAAAGCTTGCCAGTTCTTTGTTACATATAATAAATATAATAGTCTATTATATATGAGTCAATGAATATTAAGGTAAGGAAAGTGCTTGACTGCTAAGGTCAGGAAAGAAATATTTCTCAGAAGCTTTCCAATCCCTCCTTGTGGGTATAAATAGTTCCTTACCTAATGAATAGTAATAAAGCTAGTTCAAAGTAAATAGAAAGTGAGCCAACCAAAGTAAAGGAAGGAAGGAAGTTCTTGAGACACCCCTTCCTCTTAACACCTAGATGGCAAGTAAGAAGGTAGGTCAGAAGGCAAGTCATAAGGTGGGCCCACCCCCGAATAATGATACGATAGATCACCCACTCCTGAACAATGATACTATAGATCGATTCATGACCCACGCCGCTTAGGAGAGAACACCCCATCTAAATCATGGGGAAAAATGATCTAGAATAGGGAAAAGGGAACAGTTACCGAAGCTAGTCATTGGGACTTAGACTGTTCTGGCTGCATCCCTCGTGCTGTGCTGCTCATGGGCTTGCCAACCTACCATCCATAGTTTCGGCAGGTTGATATATTACGTTCAGGCAGGTTGATCTCTTACCCCCTCTTACCCCGACCTCGTGCTACCATTGCACTAGATCCTCATCTTGTGATAGTTCGTGGGATGATAACCTTTTACCCTACCTCTTGACCGATTAATGTTGAACCCTACCTCTTGACTGATTCTACTTCCTATGATACATTATAAGGTGGTCATCCCTAATAAAACTTTAGGATGATACTCCCTTCCTTCAAAACTTCCCTTGCTTGCTAGTTCTTTCTTGGGATGGTACTCCCTTTCTTGCTACTTCACGAGGAAGATCTATCACTAGCTACTCACACCCATAGCTATCTAAAACAATAGATCACCGAATCTAGGTTATCACCATTTAATAAATCATCATAAACTAATTGAACCATCTAACCAATATAACCTGATCCAAATCCAAGAAACCTTATCTTCCTACCTCTAGCTTCATTGAACCATGAGCCCTTCCCTATCGATCGTAGTGAAGCAATATCACTGTCAACTACGTCTCGTTAACCAATGGTCCAAGAACAATCATTCTAACCTAAACTAAGAAATGGGAACTAAACCTCATCTCCCCTACCCCCAAGCAATGGAACAAACAATAAGCCAGGCAATCTTGGAACAATAAATAGTGCAAGAAACCTTACCCACCTCTTGACTAATTAAGCGATACTTATTTTCACCCTAACCCTGTGAACCAAGATGTGTAAACTAGAACCTAGTATCACACCTACCCCATGCATGGTGTGTGAAACATCAATCGATCTAACCCGAACCAAGTTGTGGGAACTATAATTGGATCTTACTTATGCATACCATCAAAAGCACTATCACTGCTCACTGCCTTCCCCCCGCACCCATACCGCATATCGCTAGCACTCTCACTTCTACAGCAACTGAGTAACACACTCTAAGGCACACTCCCTTCTGAGTGATTCCATGTGCTTCTTTCTGAAGGTAGGTCTCTTACTTGCGATACATAGACCTAGGAATGGGAACACCTCAAGTACACTGTCATGCCTACTTCTGTCTTACTTTAGGCTTTCTTGCTTTTCCATTTACCCAACGGACGCAAGAAAATATGTAAACCATGTCCTATATGAAAGAGTGGATAGACAAACTTGTTGCTAGAGTGAGGTGACTAGCTCGTGGGGCAAGGAAATGGATGTGGATTGCTCACTTTTTCATTCTTGTAACCCTGCAGGACTAATGAAGTCGATGTTGGGCAAGTGCATTGGGCTGCTGGGCTACTCGACTGCTCGCTGCTACTTGGTTTGGATCATGGGATTAGATACTTGGATACTTGGCTTCTCGGTTGGGATACTTGGTGGGGCTACTTGACTTTTCTTAGTTACCAGGCTACTCGACTTGGACACCTCGAGTTGGGATATTTGGATCGGCTATCAGTTCTAGAAAAA